>JADBJO010001129.1:35000-50000 GCA_016801955.1 Conus betulinus
TTCAAAAATGAAGCATAGATAAACAAATTGTCACAACTGCGAGTTGTGACATTTTGTGCAGTGGTGACATTTTGTGCAGTAACAGGGCCATCCTTTTCGTGTGAGCGACTCCACCTGACAGCTCTGCCTTCACAGAACACATCACAACATCTTAAGAATGCACAAAGCATCGTACGCTGCTTGGCCCAATTCATCTAGAGGACAGGTTAGGGTTGAAGACTTCAAATGCTGAAAAGGAACATGGACAGACAAGTCGTCGTTTCTTTCTTTTGCCTCTCTCTCTCTCTCTCCTCTCTCTCTCTCTCTCTCTCTCTCTCTCTCTCTCTCTCTCTCTCTCTCTGTCTGTTTGTTATCCAGGAGGTGGGTGCAAGTGTCAGACATGCCAACGACTTAACCAAACTATCTCAAATCAGATCTCTGCGTCCGAGATGGATAAGATAAATGTCGATTTTGATTTTGATTTTTTCTTTTTAAATCTATAATTTCATCAGATGTATTCCACATATCCATCGGCTCCTGTCTTTTGATTAAAAAATATTTGCTTTAGTTGATGACTTATGATCTATGACAGTCGATTATCTCATGTGCTGTTTGGTGGTTTCATTAGTAATATGATCAACATTGTCTAATGTTTAATATCTTGCGGTAATGCTGTTCTTCACAAACAGAGGAAATCTATTCATAAGAATCGGTCAGCTGTCGTCACAAATGAGGACCCCGAAAGTTCATCTGTATGCTAGGTTCCCACAAGGTTAAGGTCTCTAGGTTGTCGAAAGTACTTCTGTCACCATTCAAACGGGTTTTGGGACTTCCGACGGAGACAAGCCAAAGCGCCACGAGTGCACACGTTTTAACAGGTCTTGGACCCACGAAAATGTCCGTCCTGGCAACATCTGCTTTCACTTTAAGACAGGGGCGCCAAGTAAGTTATTTCTTGATGGGCAAGATGTCCGAGTGTTTCCCCCATCCACCAGGTGAGAAGTCCGTCTCTGGATTGCCTTCATTCTGTGCATCAACAGACGATTGTAAGTAAAAGCTTTATGTGCTTGCATTCAGAAGCCAATAGACGCTGACGCCTGGGTGGACGTGCTCTCCTGCTGCCTCCCTATGTGTTAGTGGCCAGACATGATAACCATTACATCCATTTAAGAAATAAGCATTGGAGTGTGTTGGATTCTTTCATGGCTTGGATTTCTTATGATATATATTAATACGCTTGTAGTTTTAAGAAGCACAGGGCAGAAATATTCCTGGTTGGGTTTCAATTCTTTGCAATTTACCACTGTGATTAAACAGACATCCGACGTTACACACTCATTTTTTTTTTTCTTGAAACAGGAGAGTAGAGCAGCCCAATCTTTAAAATTAAAATGATCGTTACATTAACGACTCCACATGTTGTCCAAATGTCATGGTTTCTCCTTTCTGCAGTCTCTAACCGAACGGCTGATCCTCCCAAGACAGCATATTTTATCAAGCTTAAGTGTAGAAATAGTTTCGCTTCCATGTTATTCATTGGATACTAATGCGTAACGTTATCCTATTTTTTTCTTTTAGTAATATTACATTTTCTTCAGCATTGACAGCCCTGCAAAAAGCACGGTATTTTTCCTTGGATTACAATAATAGAGCTAAAATTAGTATCTCTTCATTTACTTGCTTTTATGTGCAGAATTATTGGCTTGCAAAATATGTGAAGACAATTATATATTTTTTTTTAAATGCTGGGATGGGAACAGACTTTGAAGCTGGTCAACATGCAGATTGAACACTTTACTTTTCGTAAGAAGAGAAAAAAACATTGTCAAAAGCTACCTTAAAGTCCTAGAAAAATTGACTAAAATGAAATTATTCAAAAACATTAAAACCATGACCAACTTGCAAGACAAATTCTTCAGATATCTATTCTGCAGGTGAAAGGGTGGATTCAACCTTGCAATCTTGCAACATGTGACACACTAGGGTTCTGGTTTACTCATGAATTCATAAGTCACTGAAATGAATATGGAAGATAGTAATAATGGTAGAAGTAATCTTTGTAATAATAATAGTTGGTGGAAAAAGAATAGAAATGGTCAATGAATAGAAAGCAAACAGTACTGTTGGATGATAGGAATGACAGCATCAATCGTAAGTGTAATAATGTTAGTTATAATGATAGTAGCTGGAAAGGAATAGAAATGATCAATGAGTAAAGGGCTAGCATTCCCACCGAAAAAAAAGGTTCTTTTTTCTGGATGGACACACACACACACACACACACACACACACATACACACACACGCGCGCGCGCGCGCGCGCGCGCCCGCGCGCGCGCACATGCACAGGAAAGAAGGAAGAGGGAAAGAGAAACTCTTGTAGAGGAAAAAGTATATGAAAATTAAAAGAAAACCATACGAAGAAAAGGGAGGGAGGAAGTATGTGGGTAAACAATAGACTGATGTAGCAAAGAGAGAGGGAGTGTAGTGAGAGGGGAAAGGAAGATAGCTGGAACTTTTGTATGAGGTGAATAGTGGGGTGGGGGGGGGGGGGGGTATCTCCTTTCCGTAGAGTGTCCACAATCATCAAGTTATTTATTCAAGTCATTATTCTGACACTTGCGTGTGTATGACCGGTTTTCTTTTTTATCCCGCCATAAAGGCAACCATACTCCAACTTCGGGGAAGGTGTATGCTATGTGTAACGTGTCATCCATACCAACGTCCAAACGGCCCTTCTCTTCCGAAAGTTGGTGATGGGATTTTACGTGTGTGCAAGATGTTGTGCGTGCGTTCACACACGGAACCTCGGGTTATAGTCTAATTCGAAGGACTGTATGGGGAATGGAATCAGAACCAATGTTAACTCCAAGGGAAAAATCCCCCTGTACCGAAAACTGCCCGGCGAAGATGCGAACCCGCAACCCCATGATTACGAGTCCGATGCTCTACCACCTGAGTTATTCCGGCCCTATTCCGGGTAAGGTAGTATGTGTGCGTTGGCGGAGGACATAGTGGGCTGATTTTGCGGTGGTGGGTTGCTACATGCTACTTTTGGATGTTGATGTGACTAGAATGAAGGCGGAGGGAACGACAACTGCTATTGTCATATTATCACCAAAAGTCGTAGTAATCTGCTATTATTTTTTCAATGTTTTTATCATCATCTTTATCACTATTACTATTGCTATCAGTATTATTATTGTCATCATCATTACTATTTTAACTGGTATTGTCTTCTTCCCGACAACCTTCTTTTCATTCAACGCCCATCTTGCGTCGAATTTGACAAAGATAAGTGATTGCTCGTACTTCGCTTTCGTTGTCCTGTGTGTTGTTTATCTTGTCTGAAGAAGATCTAAGACGTCAAAACGCGTCGTGATTTGTCTTGTGATTCGTTTGTCCATGTTGCTCGGCGGAGTTGATTTTAAACACTTTTCAAGCTTTAATTCGGTTTAAGCTTTGGCTTTTACAAACACTGTGTCAAAAATGTCGGAAAATATTTATGATGTGCGTTAGAAAACGCGAAGAAGAACGGACGAGGGGGAAAATTGGATGTGGTGGGGGGGGGGAATAAAAGCGGGAGAGAGATAGAGGCTAAAAGAGAGAGAGAGAGAGAGAGAGAGAGAGAGAGA
The DNA here is from genome assembly GCA_016801955.1 of Conus betulinus. Classification (NCBI taxonomy): domain Eukaryota; kingdom Metazoa; phylum Mollusca; class Gastropoda; order Neogastropoda; family Conidae; genus Conus; species Conus betulinus. Next base: position 38,614 of record JADBJO010001129.1, read on the forward strand.
GAGAGAGAGAGAGAGAGAGAGAGAGAGAGAGAGAGAGAGCAGACGACAGACAGACAGACAGACATATAAACAGACAGATGGAGACAGAACAAAGACTGACACAGAGAGAGACAGACAGACAGGCTGTCAGACAGACTGACATGTGGAAGAAACCAAAAAGGCTCGGGAAAGAATTACGGAGTGGCCAATCTAAAGAAACAAAGAAGATAAAAGGGAGAAAAAAAGAAGGGGGAAAGGGAAACCGAGAGGGAGAGTCGGGGAGGGGGGGAGGAGAGAAAGGAGAAATGTTTGTGTATATGTGTGTGGGTGTGTGCGTATGCGTTAAGCGCGCGCGCGCGCGCGCGCGCGTGTGGGTGTGTGTGTATGTATGCATGTGGGTATGTGATGTGATGTGTGTGTGCGTGCGTGTGTGCGTGCGTGCGTGCGTGCGTGCGAGAGAGAGAGAGAGAGAGAGAGAGAGAGAGAGAGAGAAAGGGAGGGAGTTAATGGAGTCAGACACCGCAGGAAAATGAAAGCCAAGAGATGGGAGTGCAGAAAACATTGGAAGGAACACAAGAAAGGGAGAAAAGACAGGACAGTGGGACAAAAGAAGAGCGGAGAGAGAGAGAGAGAGAGAGAGAGAGAGAGAGAGAGAGAGAGAGAGTGAGAGACAGACAGACAGAGAGAGACAGACAGAGAGACAGAGAGAGAGAGAGAGAGCGGTGAGGGGAGAGGGGAAAGAGAAAAGGGAAAAGTAAGGGGAGGGGGGAGGGGTAAAAGGAAAGAAAGAGAGGGTGGAGAGGGAAAGACAGCCAGCAGTAAAGGGAAGTAAGGAATGTGTGTGTGTGTGTGTGTGTGTGTGTGTGTGTGTGTGTGTGTGTGTGTGTGTGTGTGTGTGTGTGAAAGAGAGAGAGGGAGAGAAAGAAGTAGACAGAGACAGAAAGACAGAGAGGGAAGGACAGAGAGAGAGAGAGAAGGAGAGAGAGAGAGAGAGAGAGAGAGAGAGACAGACAGACAGACAGAAAGACAAAGAGACAGAAAGACACATAGAGGGACAGAGATAGAGAGAGAGAGAGAGAGAGAGAGAGAGAGAGAGAGAGAGAGAGAGAGAGAGAGAGAGAGAGAGAGAGAGACAGAGAGACAGAGACAGAGAGAGAAAGACAGACAGACAGACAGACAGAGAGGGGGGGAGACAAAGAGGGGGGGAGACAGACAGACAGAGGGGGGAGCAAGCGGAGCGAGAGAGAGAGAGAGAGAGAGAGAGAGAGAGAGAGAGAGAGAGAGAGAGAGAGAGAGAGAGAGAGAGAGAGAGAGAGAGAAAAGGGAGCGACGTAGGGAGGGGCAGACAGTACGGAAAAGGAATTTGTTGAGAAAGGGCCGAGAGAGACGTAGAGGTATGGAAGAAACAATGGAGAAAGGGAAGGGATGAACAGACAGAAAAGAAAGAGAGAGAGGGGAATGGGGAGAAGGGAAGGCGAGGGGTGTGATACAATGATGGGGGACATGAATAAATTTTGGAGAATATGGACGAGGAGGATGGGGAAGAGGGAGAGGAGGGAGCCGTTATGGTGCAGAAGCCAAACCAAACAATGAAATGAGTCGAAAACAATATATAAAGGAGGAAAATAAGGAAAGAAAAAAAAAAAAACAACAGGAAAACAGCAAGCAAATAGGGGATACACAAGAAAAGGGGGTGGGGATGGGGGAGAGAATAGGGTAATTCAAAGACACATTAAGGAGACTAAACTGTTGAGAACGAGAATGCAATACACGATTCTAAAACAACATAATATAAAGTACATTAACTGTTTTCCCTACACTTTGGGGAAGCTCAATTGTATACTTAAGCACTTGCATATTCACACACACACACGCACTCTAACTTACCGGGTCAGTCCAGACACTGGCGTGGGGCTTTCGTCGGGATTCTTTCCAAGTTCTTCAATGGTACCAAGTACCAAGTCGAGGCTTTCACTATCACTCTGTCAGTGTCAGTCTCCGGGCCTACCAATTGTACTAGTGCTACTGTCAAAGCCGCCCTTGCCGTCGTAACCGCCTAATGCTGTTTTGTCGCAGTTCTAGGGCAAAACTGTCTCCTATGAACTGGAGGCCCTGGCGCTGGTCTGTCACTGCCCGCACAACGTAGCTTCTAAACAAACTAGAAGTTCGCCTGTCCGCCCTCTTCGAGCTCACATGTCGTCTGCCGGAGTTCGTCTGCTTGCTTACCCGACCGTCAGTGAAAATTCTCAAGCGAGGTGCACTTCCGCTGAGCTCACCTGTATGCACAGAATGCGTGCGTCACTGCATAAACTAAACTAATTTCTACTAACATGTTATGAACTGACGTACATTTTTTGAAACTTGAAGTTAAACCGTGTGCACTGAAACAAAAAAGAAGCCATCAGCTTGGCGGAGGAAGAACTTTCAACCTGCGAAAGGATACGCTACACGATGGCAAGTGAGATGTGTGAAAATCAACCAAATTCTAGCTTTCTGCACACTTACATGAAATTATGAAATTCTCTCTCTCTCTCTCTCTCTCTCTCTCTCTCTCTCTCTCTCTCTCTCTCTCTCTCTGTCACCACACACACGCACACATTCGCGCGCGCGCGCGTTCTCGATGGCAAGTGAGGTGTGTGAAAATCAACCAAATTCTAGCTTTCTGCACACTTACAAAAGATTATTCTCTCTCTCTCTCTCTCTCTCTCTCTCTCTCTCTGAAGGTTGATCAAGTGATAGACGTATGAAGAACGCTCTCCTAACAACAGTGAACTGTGTCGGATTGAAGATCGTGATCGTCGGGATTTTTGGTGGAGTTGTGTATGAAGTGTCTGTGTATCAGAATGTGTAATTAGATGAACGGTAATTAGATGAAAGGCCAGTGGGTGTCTCGTAGTTAACGTTTTCTTAATTACAAAATGTCAAGGAAGAGACCATATTTTTTCCGATGTTAACGTCGCTCATGGTTCACACAGTTATCCACGCCCACCCTACAGGATCGCAAGAGTCGGATCGCACGTGCTCAGTGTCACCGCGTTCCGTTGTGTCGTTTACCTGAACTCTTGGTCTTTGACTTGAACAAGCGGTGCACGTGTACCAATAAGTGAAAGTCAGTCTGGTGCATCAGGTTACATCACAGGCGCCTGAAAAAAGATGTCTGAAGGTTCCCCTGTTCCTCTCCATGCCAGTACACTGCAATTGATCGATTGGCGTTTGACGCAGATGCAGCATGGTTTACTCATGCATTCAGCAACTATAACGTCAAATATTGATGAAAGATTTGTTTCCTCGAGAATAGTATTGGACGTTTTTTTTTTTTTTTTTTTTTTTTTTTACAGAAGTTAATAAACTGAAAGATACCATTGTCAAAAGCGCTGAGGACATCAGTGAAAGAAGACAGTACGAACGTTTTGGACAAACTACAGCATCTAGAAAGAAAGCTGGAATCCGCCGAGAAGGATGCAAATGCATGTAATTTGCGATCATCAATGTTGAAGAAAGAGACTGGGTGGATGAATACATAAATTCACAAACAGTAATCAATGTGTTGAACGACCATGCACGTTCACCTGTCTGGCGGCAAGATGATATTGTCAGAGCCTTCCGTATTGGCAGGCCTCGTCCACACAGTAGTGATCCCCGGCCATTCTTGTCCAGTTCTGTCGATGGTCGGACAAGATGGCAGTGCTTGGTGATAAAGACCTCAGAGACAACCTGAGAGAAAGTGGCATACGAGTGGCCTCTGACCTGACTACTCGACAAAGGGAGATGGTAGAGTTCCATCGTGGACTCGGCAAGATCGCCTACATTTACAACGGCAAACTATATGTTTAAGGACAGACGGCAAGCTGCTTCCTCTAGGGACGTCAGAAATTAATGGCGGCATACCTCTGTTTCCAGAGGAACTGAAGAAGACTGTCCCCTCATGCAGAACAGCTACAGAAATGGCTACAGCAGAAAAAGCGAAGACACACACAACAGGTTCAAGTCTTCGCTTAATCAGCAAGATTCCTACGAAAACAAAGACGTCAAGGAACGCCGCTCAGGCATCAGACGTTCCGGCAACAGATGGAGTGGCAGTCCGAGAGGAGAGAAGAACTCTCGACTCCGAAATCCAGATACACATACCTCTATACCAGTTGTTCCAGGAACACGGTCCTACAGTGATGTTACAAAACAGTATAGACCACGACATGAACGCCAAACTTTAGAACACAAAGGGACTATTATGAAAGACTACTCTAAAAGGTCTGAAACTTCAAGACCGACTTCATCAGAACTGTGTGAAGAGGGGTCCAGTGATGGCAAAAGTCAGCTGACGTCTGTGATGGACAAAGTTTCAAAAGACTCAAATGTGTGTGTGGAAAACAGGCCCACAGACGTGATCCACAGTACTGAAGACAACATTCAGGAAAACGCTGACTGGCCAAGACAGTGTCAGGGTGACGGAAAAGCGACGTAGTCTTGGCGATGTTAGTCTTGACAGGAATATTGCAGAAACTAGCGACAAAAGTGACGATGACACAGGTACTGATATGGATACTGGACATGACCCCAAAGAGTTGGCGGCTTGAAAAGAGGTGTGCAGCCATTGCCCAACGAAAGGATGACGCACCAAGGGGAAGAAATACAATGGATGATTTTGCGCAAATTGTTCGCCAACCGGATGTGGACACAGACAATGTTAGACAAGACGTGATTGACATTACAGGTCACGAGAATATGCTCGGACAAGATATGACTACCGACATACCATCTGACAAAGAAAACAGCAGACCCGTTGAATATATAGTCAACGACGTAACGAGCAAAGACAAACAGATACAACCTCCAGCTCGTTATGTACGTTCAAAACGCAATGCTTCTGCCTCAAGAGTAGGCAGCAATACTAGCAAAACGACTCTAGAGAGATCCAACAGCCAAAGTAGTATTGCTGATTCTTTTAGAAAAGTTCAGTCAGGTGACCAGACAAAAATCAAAGACAGGCCTTCGCGGGCTAGACCGAAGACCAAAGTCGGTACAGAAACATCAGGTGCACAAAAAACAGGGATTCGGCCAGGCCACAATACCAGTTAAACAATCATCAAAGACTCAGGGACATAGTGTCACAGGTGCTGCAAATCGAACACATGGTGATCTATTAAGTCCCAGCACAAGTTCTTTTGTAAATGTAGATAACACAGAAGTTGAATTCCTAAATTACAATGTTAGTGGGCTTTTACAAAAATTGGACGACTCCCATTTAATTAATTTCATCATTTCCCATGATTTCGTCTGCCTAACTGAGGCTTTTATAGCTTTTGACTTTGAATCAACTCTTTTCAAGGACTTTATCATATTCACATCCAAAGCTCAAAAATTGTCTCACCAAGGGAGATACTCGGGAGGTGTTAATATTATGATCAAGAAATGTTTTGCTGATTATGTTGAACGGATTGAAGTGAAAGTCAAAAACACTGTTGTTGTGAAGTTTATGAAGGACTTGTTTTCTACAGAAAAAGATATCATGTCAATATGTTCTTATATACCCCCGAATGATTCACCATACTGAAAATTTCAACAGGACTGATATGGCATGGAATTGTTAGAGGAATGTATAACTGATTCGCATGACTCATGTGGTGACTTTTCTATGTTTGTAACTGGAGATTTGAATGCAAGAACTTCATCCCAAAATTACAATTTTCATGGAGATGACAATGACTTTGATGAGACAGAATCTCCAGATAATAACAGTTTCCCAAGACAGTCTCAAGATAAACAAAAGAATTCTTTTGGAGAGCAATTAATTGTGTTATGTAACATATTTGAATGTATCATTTTAAATGGACTCGACCAATAAGACTTTGACATATAGCTGCACATACTTTGAATCTTTTGGAATAAGTACGGTCGATTATTTTATTGTATCCTACGACTTATTTTCGTCCGTCAATATTGTATCTAGATGTTGAAAGCTTAATTGAATCTGACCATCTCCCAGTGGTTGTGAAGATGAAGAGGGATAATAACATTCACGAGAAAAACGAAAACGAAAAAATTAAAACCAAATCGCCGCCGTAATAAAAAAAAAATCATTTAGAATGAAAAATGCGAGGGTGATTTTTTATAAAACTGTTGGAAACTTGTGATATTCAAAACCGACTAATGCTGGCTATGCAAACTTTGGATACAGACATAGACAGCGCTCTTGACATTTTTGTGAAGTGTTTAAAATATGCCAGTCAATGCATGTTAAAATCGTTCACGGTCAATGGAAATAAAAGGTGAGAATGGTTTGATGAAGAGTGTAAGGCTGCAAAAAAGGGAAGTAGAGAGCAAATTAAACTATTTCAGAAGAACTCGAAAAGAAAAAAGAATACCGTACGTAAAAGCAAGGAAGAGTTACAGATACTTACTAAAAGTGAAAAGACAAAGCAAGCAGATATCAGTGAATGAAACTGGCAACTCGTCGCAATTTTGGAGAAATTTAAGGAAAATGGGACGCTAGCAGAATGATAAAAAATGATAGCACTATCGCCATAGATGACTGGTTCAAGCATTTCAAGAGTGTTTTTCAAAACAGCGGCGAAGAATACGATGAGCAGTTTGATATTGAAATCGATCTGTCCGAAGAATCGGACCATGTTTTGAATCAGTTTATTTCAGAGGATGAAGTCATTCAAGCTATTTCTAAACTTAAGAAAAATAAGGCTAACGGAATAGACCATGTTTCCGCAGAAATGTTAAAATCTGGAGGTTCAGCTGTAAAATAAATTTCTGACAAAACTGTTTAATACCGTTTTTGATAAAGGAGTTTAACCTCGTGAGTGGACGAAATCTATTATCATACCAGTATTTAAGAAAGGCAACCCCGATAATACTGATAAAATTATAGAGGAGTTTCTTTGCTGAGCATCATATCTAAGTGTTATACATCAATATTAAACGCAAGACTGTACACCTGGTTAGAAAACAATAACTTTGTTTCAGAACATCAAGCAGGATTTCGAAGAAACAACTCTACTGTTGATCATATTTTACAGTGTATGCTGCTATCCAGAAATGTATGAATATAGAAAAGTACAAAACTATACGTTGCTTTCATTGATTTTAGAAAGGTTTTCGACTCTGTGCGTCATCATAAACTTGTGGAATGTATACCAAAAAAAATGTGAAAGGGACATTTTGGCGTCTCTCAAAGCAATGTACAATTCATTATTGTCGTGTGTTCGATCAAATCATGAATTTTCTTAAATGTTTGATTGCCCAATGGGAGTAAGACAAGGATGTGTTTTGAGCCCCACATTATTTTCAATGTTTATTAACCAATTGGCAACTCACATAGAAAAAAAGGGTAAACACGGTGTGCAGCTGTTACCGGGTATTATGGAGTTATTTATATTATTGTTCGCAGATGATGGTGTGCTGTTGTCAACTACCCCAACTGGTCTACAGAATCAACTGAATATTTTACAGACATGTTGCAACAACATGAAGTTATATGTAAACATCGAAAAAACAAAAGTTATGGTATTCAGAAAAGGGGGATTCCTGGGAAGGCATGGAAAATGGTTCTATGATAGTACAAGACTACAGGTGGTAAATAGTTATTGTTATTTAGGGTTTAATTTCACAACTATGATTAGTGTTAGAAAAGGCACAATGCATTTGGCAACGAAAGGAAAGAAAGCCGCTTTACAGCTGTGCAGGGTTTTCCAAAAGTATAAGGAAATGAGTTCAATTACTTTAAAAAAAAATTTTGATGTAAAGATTCAGCCAATACTATTATGTTCATCAGAAGTGTGGGGGTTAAATAGATTGGATCATATAGAAAAAAGTATATATAATGGCATGTAAGAGGTTTATGGGGGTGTTCCAAGTAGAACTCCTAATAAGATGGTATATGGAGATCTGGGAAGATACCCTCTGTATGTTAATTCTTACGTTGCATGTTTAAGATTTTGGTTTCAATTGTTGCATATGGATGCTGAAAGACTGCCACAAAAAAGCTTACATGATGTTGCTTGATTTAGACAGAGCTGGCAAAAACTGTTGGGTTTCAAAGGTAAGAGAAACTTTGTTTGAAACGGGGTTCAGTATTGTTTGGTTTGCAACAAGGAGTTGGTGATGTTAAACAGTTTTTGAATTCGTTTAAACAAAGAATTGTCCATCTCTTTATTCAAGAGTGGGAACGCAACAATCAGAGATCGGGGGACAGATACAGCACTTACAGAGCATTTAAAACAGGAAAAGAAAGGTACGTTTGTGACATGGATATCTATTGTTTTCTTGTAGCCTTTTCTCAGTTAAGATTGAACGTGCTTCTTCTGAATAATAGTGTGCATCGGTACAGTGAATCTGTCGAAGATAAAAATTGTTTATTTTGTGCGGGTCAAGTTGAAAATGAACATCATTTCTTATTTGATTGTTGCCTGTATACAGACCTTCGAGCTAAATTTCTAAGAGAATCAATGAAAGTGCCTGTAAATGTTCTGTTGAAAGCAACAAGCATGAATCATACGCACAATGTTTCAAGATATGTGTTACATGCGATTAACAAAATAAATAAGGTTATAGTTTAGACGAAAATGACTGGCTGATTATTACAGCTCGATAACTTTGATACTTTATTGTGTGCTTCATGATATAATAGATCTTCATCATTCACTCATGTAGCGTAAGCTTTGTTTGCTAAGATACGTTCATTTAGAATTTCTACTACACATTTATGTTTAGAAGAGATTGTCAAGATTGTGGAATGTGAAACTGTGGAATATATTTATCTTTTTCACCTCCGCCCTTCACCCCCCCCCCCCCCTCTATCCTTGCTCGCCCCCATCTCCTTGACTCCCTTCCCCAGCCCCACCACTCCCATTTCCATTTGGTACCTCCATGTATTGTGGCCAAAGGCCGACGTACATTAAAATCTTTAGTTCTGAGTTCTCTCTCTCTCTCTCTCATTCTCTCTCTCTCTCCCTCTCTCTCTGTCACCACACACACACACACACACACACACACACACACACACACACACACACACACACACACACACACGCAAAAGACGAGAAAAAGTTAAAATTTAATGCTTATCTAAAGCACCAATCTATTGAAAATCATATGGAAATGAAAAAAGCCAAAAAAAAAATGTACAGGGTAATAGATGAAGCAAAAAAAAATATTGGTCATCTTTTTGTACAAACGAAGTTTCAAATCATAAAGATATTCAGAAAGTATGGGAAAAATTGAAAACAATGAAGAATGACGTAAAATTGCCACAATATCCAGTACAATTGTCTCATTGTGATTTGCCAACTAATTACGAAAAAAAGCCGAAGCCTTTGCTGATATGTTTGCAAATAACAGTCGCAGCGATGGACTGTCAGACAAAGATAGAAAGTACAGAGCTGAACATGAGTTACAGCTTAGTGATGAAGACACGGAACAGACCAGAAATCTATCTATTAACGCTGCAATTACAATAGGAGAATTAAAAGAATGTATCTCTAATCTCTCAGCAAGAAAACATCAGTTGGGCTGGATGGAATTTCTAACGAAATGTTAGGCCACTTATCACCAAATATGTTGAATTTTTTACATTTTATCTTTCAAAAATGCTGGGAAAGTGGACAACTACCAACCGTATGGAAACAGTCAATTGTTGTACCTATTCATAAACAAGGAAAGCCCTGGAATGATAAAAATAGTTATAGACCAATTGCGTTAACGTCACACACATGTAAACTTATGGAGAGAATTATATTAAGGAGACTTAATCACTATTGTGAAAAGTACAAGGTTATTCCAATTAATCAGGCAGGCTTTAGAAGAGGTAGATCAACCATTGATCACCTGATAAAACTAACTACTCAAATTAAGCAACAGTTTGCCAGACGAAAGAATGTTCTTGCTACGTTTTTTGACGTCAAAAAGGCTTACGACCAAGTGTGGCACAATCGACTACTGACAAAGTTAAGAAAAGTTGGTATTGTGGGTAATATGTTTGGTTTTATCAAAAGCTTTCTTTCTAATCGATCAATACAGACAAGGATTGGGAATACGTACTCCAATATTAGATCTCTTCATATGGGCCTTCCTCAGGGATCAGTCATTGCCCCCATCTTGTTCAATATTCTAATGTCAGATCTTCCTAGTGGGTTATCGAAAGATGCAGTTGTAGTTCAATATGCCGACGACATCTGTTTATGGATGAAAGTATTAGTGAAAAGAAAAACTCCAACCAGAGCTCTGAATTACACCAAGAAGTTATACCAACACGAACTCTCGATAAAATAAGTAAATATATGACTGAAAATGGTCTTTCATTATCTCTTGAAAAAACCAGTATGATGCTTTTCAATTCAGGATACAACCCTGAAAAACTTCCTGTATTTTCTATCCATGGTTCAGTCATACGATATGCTCAAACGACTAAGTTTTTGGGTGTTTATCTCACGTCAAAACTTTCCTGGACCAGCCATATTGAGCACATACTAACAAAAGCAAGAAGGAGCTTAAACTTATTAAAAATCATTAGCAAACAAAAGTGGGGACAGGATACAAAAGTATTAATACTACTGTCAAACGTCACTTGTGCGTTCCAAATTGACGTATGCACAGGAGGTATTTTTTTAGTGCTCCACAACATTTACTAACTAAAATGCAAAGTGTTGACTGCAAAGCCTATAAACTTTCCCTAGGAGTTCCATTTCATGCATCAAATTTAGGAACCTATAAAGAAGCTGGTGTTTTACCTCTTGACGAGCTAAGATATCTTTCTGCTGCCAAATATGTTTTACGAAGCTCCTCGTTCGAAAATTTCACAGAGGCCGAAGTTTGCCTGAGGTCCGATCTTCATTTTGCAAAAAGAGCTAAATCCATCCAATCATTAAAATCCATTAACACATTTACTTCAGATCTAAAAAAAAAAATCAAAATTAAACAGAAAGGAAATAGCAACAAAACCTTCCTACTCACCTATACCTACATGGAGATGATGAACAATCTGGAGCTTGACATAGATCACACAAACTTACTTACCCAAAAATGATTCACCTAATATTCTGAAAAGTTCCGTCAGCTCCCATATTGATAACAAGTATTCTGAACATTTTAAGATTTATACAGATGGGTCTGTACTTGGGAACAGAAAAGTAGGAGCTGCCTTCGTTATACCAGCTTTAGAAATAGAGAAACGGTTTCACATATGTGAAAATGTTTCTATTTTTACGGCTGAATTAATTGCAATATTGAAGCCCTGAAATACATTTCTGATTTTTCCGAAAAACATATTTAAGATTTATTGTGTGTAGTTAGATTCTAAATCGGTCTTACAGGCACTTAAATCCTTAAACCAAAAAATGCGATCGGAATTGATAATTGAAATTAAACACACTGTTCATCTTTTATCATTGAAAGGAACCAGCGTC
>JADBJO010001129.1:52500-92500 GCA_016801955.1 Conus betulinus
AAAGGAAGAAAAACGAACAGTATGTCTACATTTAAAACCAGTCAAGCGAACGCTTGTGTCAGTGTCTTTCTGCTGAGCACGAAAATCACGGCGAAGTTTCAATGTGTGTGCGTACGTCTGAGTATACGGGACATATAGCCAAAAGTAAGCCAGTCATCCGGTCAAGGTCGTCAGGGATGTGCTATAATTTAAATTTTTTCGTATGTATGGTTTGTATCATGCACAGAGAGTGGCCGCCACAGTGAGAATGCTAACAGCGGTGTCATTAAGATGGATATAGTTTTACTCGAAGTGAAATGGACGGTTGTCTGTCATACGAGTGGAGATGTGTTGTGCTGGCGTTATGCACCAGGCAAGTCAGGACCAGCACATCCAACTTCGGCTTTTTTTTTTTTTTTTTTTAATATCAGAGTGAACGCTGTCCTAGACTGGTATCTTTACTGGGCTGACGAGTCCAGTCTACCTGGCTGTTTGTCCATAGCTGGAGATGGTTTGTTCTCTGGGGTGCCCTTCCCCAGGGTTAAGAAATTACAGCGCAGTTCATGATCGTATGATGCTCCTCACTGGGCATGTGGGGTATTTCAGAGAAGATCACAGTGCCACCTATTATCTCAGTGAAGATCACAGTGCCACCTATTACCTCAGTGAAGATCACAGTGCCACCTATTATCTCGCCTCATCCTGCTAAGAACATCGCCAGTTGGTCTGGGACTGCTTATTATTCGACCGGGCAAGCTTGACTTCTATCGCAGCTAACCCTCTTATCTTGGGGTATCCCCCTATCCGCCACCCGGGGTTGGGGGTGGTCGCTCTATGGATCTCTGGAGGGCCTCCGCCGTACAGCAGCCTTCGTCAGTGTCGCTGTCTGCGTGTACGAAGAAAAAGAAGATGAACAAGAAGAAGAAGAAGAAGCAGAAGAAGAAGAAAAAGAAAAAGAAATGGACGGTAATGTGTGATGTGAAGACACCAATCATGTTTTTCCACGGTGTGCTGAAAGCCAGCGGGGACAGATTCTGTGATGGATTTCACTCGTCTGAACACGTGAGTACCATGTGTTTGTGTGTATTTGTTTGTCCATCCAGTATTGGCAGATGTCGAGTCAGGTTAGAACAATTCAAATGATGACATGCATTTAAACTTACTTTTGCCCGCATACAAAGAAAAAAACCCCAAAAAAAAAAACAAAACAAAACAAACAAACAAACAAAAAAAAAAAAACACACACACACAGAAGAAAAGAAGAAGAAGAAAGAAAGATTAACGCGTGGCAATGAAGAGATTGCACACTAGAGGAAGTGTTTATCGCTTTCGTTATTCTGCCATTACTGACAGTGGCATTTCATTTCTGGGGATGATTTAGGTCATTCCCGGACTGTTATGTCTTCATCCTCTGTGTTGGTCACTTTGTTTCCCCTTGTCAGTCTTGCCAAGTCAGCACTTTCTTGTGTGTTATGATCAGTTGTGGCTGTATTGGTATTTTGTTCCACTGGCCAAACGAACCGTGCAATGTCAGCATATATTCAGTCTGCTGTGGGGCAAAGATGGGTGTGAAGCACTAAAAAGGTAGGTATTTATTTCTATGCCTGATAGAATTGTCGATGATCTGTCTCCGTCTCTTTCACATTGACCTGTCCTCGGTTTCCCTCTCTTTCACATTGACCTGTCCTCGGTTTCCCTCTCTTTCACATGACCTGTCCTCGGTTTCCATCTCTTTCACATTGACATGTCCTCTGTCTCCGTCTCTTTCATATTGACCTGTCCTCTGTCTCTATCTCTTTCACATTGACCTGTCCTCTGTCTCCATCTCTTTCACATTGACCTGTCCTCTGTCTCTGCCTCTTTCACATTGACCTGTCCTCCGTCTCCATCTCTTCACATTGACCTGTCCTCCGTCTCCATCTCTTTCACATTGACCTGTCCTCTGTATCCGTCTCTTTCACATTGACCTGTCCTCTGTCTCCATCTCTTTCACATTGACATGCCCTCTGTCTCCGTCTCTTTCATATTGACCTTTCCTCTGTCTCCATCTCTTTCACATTGACCTGTCCTCTGTCTCTGCCTCTTTCACATTGACCTGTCCTCTGTCTCTATCTCTTTCACATTGACCTGTCCTCTGTCCACATCTCTTTCACATTGACCTGTCCTCTGTCTCCATCTCTTTCACATTGACATGCCCTCTGTCTCCGTCTCTTTCACATTGACCTGTCCTCTGTCTCCATCTCTTTCACATTGACCTGTCCTCTGTCTCCATCTCTTTCACATTGACCTGTCCTCTGTCTCTATCTCTTTCACATTGACCTGTCCTCTGTCTCCATCTCTTTCACATTGACCTGTCCTCTGTCTCCATCTCTTTCACATTGACCTGTCCTTTGTCTCTGTCTGTCTCTTTCACATTGACCTGTCCTCTGTCTCTATCTCTTTCATATTGACCTGTCCTCTGTCTCCATCTCTTTCACATTGACCTGTCCTTTGTCTATCTCTTTCACATTGACCTGTCTTCTGTCTCCGTCTCTTTCACATTGACATGTCCTCTGTCTCCATCTCTTTCACATTGACCTGTGTGATTTATAGAAATGTCGATTTTCTGTCTCCGTCTCTTTCACATTGACTTGGGTGTTTCATAGAAATGTCGATTATCTGTCTCCATCTCTTTAACACTCCCTGTGTGTTTTGTAGAAATGTCAGTTATCTGTCTCCGTCTCTTTCACATTGACCTGTGTGTTTTATAGAAATGTCAGTTATCTGTCTCCGTCTCTTTCACATTGACCTGTGTGTTTTATAGAAATGTCAGTTTATCTGTCTCCGTCTCTTTAACATTGACCTGTGTGTTTATAGAAATGTCAGTTATCTGTCTCCGTCTCTTTCACATTGACCTGTGTGTTTTATAGAAATGTCAGTTATCTGTCTCCGTCTCTTTCACATTGACCTGTGTGTTTTACAGAAATGTCAGTTATCTGTCTCCGTCTCTTTCACATTGACCTGTGTGTTTTACAGAAATGTCAGTTATCTGTCTCCGTCTCTTTCACATTGACCTGTGTGTTTTATAGAAATGTCAGTTATCTGTCTCCGTCTCTTTCACATTGACCTGTGTGTTTTATAGAAATGTCAGTTATCTGTCTCCGTCTCTTTCACATTGACCTGTGTGTTTTATAGAAATGTCAATTATCTGTCTCCGTCTCTTTCACATTGACCTGTGTGTTTTATAGAAATGTCAGTTATGTGTCTTCGCCTCTTTCGTCTCGTGTGTGTTTTATAGAAATGTCAGTTATCTGTCTCTGTCTCTTTCACAGTGACTTGTGTGTTTTATAGAAATGTCAGTTATCTGTCTCCTACTCTTTCACACTGACCTGTGTGTGTCATCTCTCCCTTCTCTTCATTGTCCTCTTCTGTCCCCAACTGGCAATGGCTGGAGTACTGTGACACTCGTTGATCAAACAAGAACTCCGGCTGATCACCTCCTGAATTCCAACTTCTTCCAGTTCTGTTCAGATTGTCATTCCAGACATGCTCCATTCCCTGTCTCTTCCAGCCTTTCACATCATGCTCAGCACAGCCATAGTCTGATTCTGTCATTCCTGACCTCTGTGTGTGTGTGTGTGTGTGTGTGCGTGTGTGTGTGTGTGTGTGTGTGTGTGTGTGTGTGTGTGTGTGTGTGTGTGTGTGTGTGTGTGTGTGTGTGCGTGTGTGGTGTGTGTGTGTGTGTGTGTGCGCGCGCGCGCGTGTGTGTGTGTGTGTGTGGTGTGTGTGTGTGTGTGTGTGTGTGTGTGTGTGTGTGTGTGTGTAATGTATCTGACCGAAGTGCTACATTATGATTGTAATTGCCCGCTGTCTATTCGACTCTCTCTCTCTCTCTCTCTCTCTCTCTCTCTCTCTCTCTCTCTCTCTCTCTCTCTCTCTCTCTTTCTCTCTCTCTCTCTCTCTGCCCTTGGACTGGCTGTCTGTCTGTCTCTCTGTTTCTCTCTCTCACTATCTCTCTCTGTCTCTCTCTGTCTCTGCCTGTCTGTTTTGTCTGTCTGTCTGTCTGTCTGTCTCTCTCTCTCTCTCTCTCTCTCTCTCTCTCTCTCTCTCTCTCTCTCTCTTATCAAACTCAGATACTTATTTTCATTGTTTTGATTTTTCGGAAACACGATTGTGAGATGTAGTATCTGATAATCTAGTATCGATTTCAGGCTACAAATTTCTCAGAAAGGCTGCTAAGGTTAAACTGGAACCAGATATAGTTACATATGTGCACCACTCGGCAAATCATAAAACAGCTTAGTATGTCTGACTTTGAATGTGTTTGGCTGACTATTCACTGGAAAGGGAAAAATGAGTTATAGTAGAATTTTTAAAATGTTTTTTGTTTGTCTGTGTGTTTGTTTTTGTATCATCTTCTGTGCCGCTTCAATGTCATTGCACCCAGGCCGACCATTCCGACTACTCGTTCACAGCCGCAGGCTGGTGTTCCGCGCCACAGGCTCAGCATCGGTAATCCACAGGAAAAAGCAGATGGTCAGTCTTAGGCACCCCACCAGAGGAGACACTGCGTTGCTGCCGAGTCACTTCGGTGATAATCCATGGTGATTGTTGTGATCCAACATTCGTAGGATGCCACCTGCTAAGCCCTTTACTGACGTTGGTTGGTTACGTGAATGAGCTGTCACCACCAGGTCCGTCCAGCAATAGTTCCCATGTTGAGATTTGTTTTTTATATCGATAAACTCACCAAACGTTTCAGGCATACTCTTGTACACAGACAGAACACGAGCAGTGTGGTTCGGGAAAAAAATATGCAAAAGATAACTATATACACTTGAACTTTTACATGGAATTCTAAACACTTTAAAATACTGGATGTTTGATTTAGCTGCGACTTAGAAGACTGCGAATACAAATATTAAGTCTAAGAATGCTAAGAATGTTCCGATGTTCAACTGTTACTTAAAAGCTGGTCCATAAGGAGCATTATTACACGTGGGAGAATTGTTTTATTGAAATCTTTCATTCTGTCTATACTGGTCTATCTCTGGATGCTGATTCTTACACCTCTGAATGACTTTATTCTCAAACTTTTTTGTGTAATTCATTTGCATGGAAGAGAGGATAAGACAGGCTTAATAGAAAGATAGCAGTTAGGAATATAAAGATTGGGGGTTTTGGTATGCCGGATTTAAAACACTACATTTCAGCTAAAATTCATATGGATTTGGAAACTAGAAAATGCAACCCACAGATGGGAAAATGTATTACCACTGCATATCTGTTCTTGAATCGTTCGAAATATTATGGTCCGTGTGTGGGAAACATTAAATAACAATAATATCTTTTGGATACATGCTCACATAAAATATTTTCTGAGGAAATGGAACATAAGAAATGCTTGCAAATTACTTGCTGAATCAGCACTCTACCATAGCAAAATCTTAGCGGGCGAGATCGTTATACAACAGTCAAAATGAACAGTAAGTAGTAATCACTGCATGGCATATTTTTTAATGACATTGGACTTTTCCTAAAATACACGGAATTCAAAATAAAATATGACTTGAATGTTGACTTAATTACTTACTCTGGCTGTGTAAGATCTACTCTCAATGATCGTATAGAGAAAATGATTCCAAGAGACATATCTCTTACTCTAACAAAGATATGCACAGTACAAAAACGTCATTCATTATTAACTTTCCTATTGCTAATAATACAGACCCAATTTTTAAAATACAGTGAAAAACAAAAGGCTAGAATAGTTTATAAAACCTTTTTTCTCAAAGTGCAAAATTAGGTCATCAAATTAAAATGATTGCACATAATAACTTTAACACAGGATTATTGCAACACGCATAGTTTTAAAAGAAATGGAAATGGTAATTAATAACCGCTGCATGATCTGAAGAGACGAAGGTGACTGTAATGAGCATATTCTACCGAAATATGAATGAACATATTCTACGGAAATATTAATCTGTGAATGACTTCTGCTCAGAACCTGAAAACCTTTTCAATGAAAATTGTCCAGTGTCTTGTAAGTTAAAAGTCAGCGATTTTGTTTTATTTTATTCGGCGCGGACCTTTTATTTCAAAACACACGCTGTTGCAGATTTGTTATCCTGTTTGCTAAACAATATCATTTGAGTGAAAAATGAATAGTATACTTACACTTACTTCTTGTTTCATAAATGAATTGAAGTACAGACACAAATCGAAGAAAGTAATCAGAAAATATGCTATTATGATCCGAAAACGTTTCAAGATTTCTATCTTTCCGTTTTGACAACGAATTGAAGTACAGACGCAAATCGAAGTAATAAAAAAATATGATACGGTGATTCGAAAACGTATCAGGACTATTATCGCTCACTTTTGACAAAAAGAGTTCGTAATCGTAATCAGGCCTAAATAGAATTATTGCCTATAAAACTTGATCTTCTGATACGGCCCCAGTATTACAATGAAAATGAATATGTGGTAGACGCAGTGTCTTTTGACACCAAAGGAGTCATGTGCGCCTGTTGTGGTAAGTGTCATAGTGCGACACAAAAGCTTTGGTCCGAAAAGATCTACTTTGTGACATTTTTAACCATGTGCGTGTGTATTATTTAGTTAGTTTTTTCTTTGTTTGTTTATGAGTGTGCACGCGCATGTGTGTGTGTGTGTGTGTGTGTGTGTGTGTGTGTGTGTGTGTGTGTGTGTGTGTGTGTGTTGCGTGTGTATATATGTGTGTGAGTGTGTGTGTGCGCGCGCGCACGCGCTTGTGTGTGTGTGTGTGTGTGTGTGTGTGTGTGTGTGTGTGTGTGTGTGTGTGTGTGTGTGTGTGTGTGTGTGTGAGTGAGTGTGTGTGTGCGCATGCGCGCGTGCGTGGTTTTGTTTGCTTTCGCTCTTTCTTTTTTATTTACTCATTTTTTGGTTTTTGGTTTGTCTCTTCTCAAAAATCATGTTTTAAATCATGAATGTGGGACGCTGTTCCTAACTTTCCCGTTCCATTCTTTTAAAAACATAATTTTGAAGAATAAACTCATTGTCATTATTGTTAATGAGGGGGGGAAGAAGGATGGGAGGGGGGGGGGGGGGGGGGGGGGGGAGAGAGAGAGAGAGAGAGAGAGAGAGAGAGAGAGAGAGAGAGAGAGAGAGAGAGAGAGAGAGAGAGAGAGAAACTGACAGACAGACAGGCAATAAGGCAGGCAGCGACAGACAGACTGGCAGACACTCAGACAGAGACACACGGACAGAGACAGATCGTGAAGCATTTTTCATGCCATTATTTTAGACGTGCTCTATAAATTCAAATTGTCATGCAACACGCATGTATAAATGTAAGCACAAAAGTGTCACACGGAGTAGTACTAATGCAACAAACAGATTTTCTTGAGCAAGTGTGATATATTTTTTTCCTACATTGCATGTTCACAGGCGTCTAGTTGTACATTTGTGATTTATCCAGATGAAACAAACTTGCATCAGACTTTTTCTTTGATGATAAATGAAAGCGAAGGTCTCGGCAAAGGTTGGGTTGTAACCTTCAAGAGGTTCACAGAATTCACATGAAGTTATCTGATGTAACCAAATAAATTTCGCATCAGATACTTTTTCTAATTATCAGAGTTCCAGTCAAGCTATTGCACTTGATTTCATCCTTGTGTTCCCAGCACCACAGTCTCTCAAAACCAGCGCCCTCTGGTGACCTCGGAAAAAGGTGAAGGTCACAAATGGCAGACCATTGCTTTTAATTTTGTAACCGATTTGATTACACCAACAGAAATGCCGAGAATTGCAATCGCATTTTGAATTTGTTTGATTTTGCCTTCATCTGAAAGAGTAAGGTTCTTCTGTTTTTAACAATTTGTGAAAAGTTTTGTCATCAGTTTGGTATGGCATTGGATGTTGTTTTGTCATCAGTATTGGTATCACATTGGATGTTGTTTTGTCATCAGTTTGGTATCACATTGGATGTTGTTTTGACATCAGTTTGGTATGACACTGGATGTTGTTTTGTCATCAGTTTGGTATGACATTGGATGTTGTTTTGTCATCAGTTTAGTATGACATTGGATGTTGTTTTGTCATCAGTTTGGTATGACATTGGATGTTGTTTTGTCATCAGTTTGGTATGACATTGGATGTTGTTTTCCAAACCAAAAATGAAACTGCAGTTAGACTACACAGGCTCTGAATTTCTGTGGATAATACACCAGGTGCTATGAACTGTTAGAATAAGAAACTGCTAATCATTAAAGCATCATGTCCTTCTCGAAGAATAAGACTCTGCTATTCAAGATAACTCCCACAACTTCATGTCCTAACGAGAATATCCTAATTTTCTGGTTCAAAGATGTTTAACAATACATTCAGTTGATTTGAAACTAATAACGATCGTATCTGTTTGAAAACTTGCACAACAAACAGATGCAGCTTCCACAATGGGGAATTTGAGCAGAACACCCGTTTTTAAATCGTTAGATTTACTGGAAATAGTTTCATTAAATGTTAGATTAATTGAACATACTAAGTGGCTCCCAGATAGTTAGAATACAAACCATAAAACAAGAATTTGAAATTTCTTGAATCATAATTCTACATAGGACAGTATGTACATAAATAAGATGATAGTGAGAAAACTGTCTGAATTATTTGAATTGCATACAGGTGACACAAACGTTCACAAAAATATAACGTAAAGCGAGTAATTAGAATTAAATTTACGAACAGTAAACTATATGCCGGGATATTTTTAAAATCAGAAAAATGTTTGAAAAATTATTGTGCAATGTAAATAGCAAGACTTTGCATTTGCATCTGGAGAAGGACTGCGGGGTACCTATTAAGAACTGCTTTGAAACATGAATGCTGGTGTTTTAAATGCTTCCATTCGATGTAGAAATAGTATTATTTGTCACTGATGATGAAAGAGAAGCAGTTGAGCGGTTGTCTTGAAAGGGACATAATCGACCACTGTGCATGGCGCTGCCAATAATTATTTTTTCTCAAATGGAAGTTTTGATAGACAAAATTGGCTTGAAAAACAAATAGGGAAGATTTTCACTTTATGTAGAAACAGAATCATTTTTTAATTGGCAATATGATTGAAATAGATAAAATGTGAGATGAAAAGTTAATATCATCTCTAGAGAAGAAAACATTTCATTACCCCATGTGGAATTGCAAAAATATGTGCTTTTCGGGATAGAGATTTAAAACTATTTGAAAGCAAATGCCGAAGTTCTTAACGGAATGGTACATTTGATCATTGAATTGAGTAATGCTTGTGTAGTGCAGAATACATTGAGTAAAGCAAATGTAAATATGTTAGGTTTCAATTTTGTTTAAAAATAAGTTCCATAACTACCTTTCTGAACCAAAGTGTATGGATTTCTAAAAAAAAAAATCGATACGTTAAAATAATAAGTATAATGT
This sequence comes from Conus betulinus, assembly GCA_016801955.1. Taxonomy (NCBI): domain Eukaryota; kingdom Metazoa; phylum Mollusca; class Gastropoda; order Neogastropoda; family Conidae; genus Conus; species Conus betulinus. The sequence continues at coordinate 61,891 of JADBJO010001129.1, forward strand.
AATAAGTGATGAAAGCACTTTTTGATGTTATCCAATAAAACTGGTGGCTTAGATGTTTATGGCATTTGTAATCCTATTCTCAATTTACACAAAGAAGATGAAAAGTGACTACGTTTGATGGTGACTGAATTATGATATTTGTTTGTGCTTGTAAATGATTTTAGGAATGGATCGTCGACAATCTTCTGTGTTTCAGTTCAATATGTGTGCTAATTTATGTGAATGTATATAAACGTACAAAAGATCGAAAACTACTCCTTATCTAAATAGAGATAAGCAAATCACAGCCTTGACACATGAAAACTGAGTCGAAAATAATTGCTGTATAGAAATGTCTAATTCTTTCTAAACTTGAAAACTCTCTTGCTCCCATAAGAAAACGTAACACAGAGTAACTTTTAGTCAAGACTGGCACAGCCTTTTAAACTTGAATAAAGTCAGACAAATACAAAGACGAACAAACTAATATATATATGTATGTGTGTGTGTGTGTGTATGTATATATATATATATATATATATATATATATATATATATATATATATATATATATATACCCTGTGTTAGGTTTTCTTATGGGAGCAAGAGTTACCCCACTTGTTATTGTTTACTGTTCCCTGACTCATTTCATTTTAGACTTCCTTTCTAAACTGGTTGTTCTCTGGATGCTGCTTCCCAGTTCTCCAGATGAGCTTGTTGACAGACTTCAGCTCTTATACGTCATTGGTTTTTGTGGAATAAAGGACAAGACCGGATCAGCAGAAAGAAAAGCAGTTTAAATGTAAGACTGATGGTTTGGTACACCAGTTTAAGAACTGGCATGGATCAGAAAACTAGAAAATGCAGCCTGTAAATGAAAAATATTAGGCATCACTACATAACCAGAACAATTCGAATTGTTACGAGTGAAGCATGGGAAACATTAAGAATAACAATAACCCATTTTTGATACATTCTTGAACATCACAGCAAAATCCTTTCCAGTTAAACGGAATCTATAGATTTTGCAAAGCGCGTGTTAAACCAGTGCCTCTTGATAACAAAAACATTCTAGTAGATGGAAGATTTTATAAAACAAACAAAACGGATAAATTGTGTTAACTTCATTGCACATTTTTTTGAACGGCAATGAATTATTCCTAAAATACGCAGAATTCAAAGCAAGATGTAACGTGAATTTTGACTCAGTTACTTACATTGGTTGTGTAAGATCTATTAAAAGATATGAAAAGAATCTTCAATATTCAGATTTAAGATTGTACCTCACAGAGCAAGCTTCCTACTTAAAGTACATAAAGGTGCTAAGCATGATTATGATATTTCTTATGACTAACAATACAGTCCCAAAATACCTATTACATAGTAAACCGCTTTTCCTCAAATGTAAAAAAACAAGACATCAAACGAAAATGGCAGCACGTCATAACTGCACCAAGAATTATAGCAACATACATAGTTTTAAATAGAATTGGAACTGTAAGATATGACACTGTAACTTCACAAAAGTCGAAGGATATTACGTTGAACATTTTCTATGGAAATATGCATCTCTTAACGAATTCTGAGAAGAACTTGAAAGCCTGTTTCATAGAAATTGTCAGGTGTCTTGTAAGATAAAATTCGGTTGATTTTTTTCATATTTGGCGTAGACTTTGGTTTCAAAAATCGGCTGCTGTTAAAGACTTTATTCAGTTATCTAAATAATACATCTTTACGTGAAAAAAAATACATAGGACACTTCACTTTTTTTCACAAATGAGTTAAAGTACATATGCAAAATCGAAGAACATAACATAAACATATCTGTTGTGATGATCCGAAAACGTATAAAGATGTGTCCTTCTGTCTTCCTATTTTCGACCCAAATTCTTGTAATTCTCGTCAGATCAAAACAGAATAATGTGTCTGTTAATCTTTCTCTTTTGGTACGAGCGAACGAGTACTACTATGATTTTATCAGTATTTTCTAAAACTGGTGTTTTTTTGACACCCAGTGAGTGATGTGGGCCTGGTGTGGTTACGGTCATAGTATGAAACGAACAGTTTGGTCGAAAACGACATATTTGGTATTATATTTGGACTATGGCTCTGCTTATGTTTGTAGATTTGTTAAAACATTTTCGCGTGTCTGTTTATCGACTTATGTCAAGACATATGGCCGCGCGCGCGCGAGAGAGAGAGAGAGAGAGAGAGAGAGAGAGAGAGAGAGAGAGAGAGAGAGAGAGAGAGAGAGAGAGAGAGAGAGAGAGAGTGTGTGTGTGTGTGCGCGCGCGCGCTTACGACGCGCGGTTACTCATTCTTAGTGTATGTCTTTGTTTATTTGTTTGTTATTTTTGGTTTATCTCCTCTACAAGACAAGACAAAATTCTTTATTTACGAGGATAATAGATAAGCACTGATGTGCTTTTTTACATCCAGTCCTCGCCCTGAATAGGGTCAACATAAGATAAGGCAACAAAAGAAGCATGCAAAAAGTGACTAGAACTACAATAATACAAGAGCGAAAGGAGTGAGAGGAAGGGCGAAAGGAGGCAGGGAAGGGCGAGAGAGCGAGAGGAGAGGGACAAAGAGGCGAGAGTGGGTGCGGGAAAGAGCGTTAGAACAATCTGACAATCAAAACATTCCAAGGAGATGCAAGACAAGCAATTTGAAGCACCAGGGGGAAAAATGAAAATAAGCACAAATCGGGGGGGGAGATGCATAATGATGGCCCAGTCACCACGTCGGGGGGGGGGGGGGGGGGGGGGGGGGGGGGGGAGGATGTCATATAGATAATAAATCAAGTCATTCCAACAGAACTGTGTGTGTGTGTGTGTGTGTGTGTGTGTGTGTGTGTGTGTGTGTGTGTGTGTGTGTGTGTGAGAGAGAGAGAGAGAGAGAGAGAGAGAGAGAGAGAGAGAGAGAGAGAGTAGCATACAAGCATAACAACATAATGAAAAGATTGCAGGTAAAAGTAGGAAAACACACACGTGCGCGCGCACACACATACACACACACACACGCGCGCGCGCGCGCGCGCGCAGGCGCGCGCGCGTACTCGTATACAGCATACTTATAAACGGAATAACATGTGCATTTCAAGTACAAAAAACACTTTCTAAATAGTCAGGGTCATACAAAAGGCAAAGAGGGTGTTGGTGGTTGGTGGTGGATTTATGGCGAAGTATGCAAATATTGGCACATAAGATGGTTGAAATAATGGTGTTTGAAGGTTGCTATGCATTGGTGTTGTTTGGTTGATTCAGGGAGCGAGTTCCATTGACAGGAACCTGAATATGTTAAACTGGATTTTGAATAAATCAATTCTAGGAACAGGGACATGAAGTTTGGGTAGAGTCCTTGAGGAATTAATTGAGAATCTGTGAACTAATGTTGAGGGTGCCTTCCCAGACACAATCTTGTGCATTATGATCCTTTTGTGTATTCTAATCTCAGACTTAAGGGGGGGAGAACTTGAATCTTTATATAGTCCGAGTCCAGAAGACTACTGCTTTTTAGGAGGACTAATTTGAGTGCTCGCTTGTGTAGGCTTAGCAATGGTTTGAGGGTGTTAGCGCTAGCAGAGTCCCATAGAGTAGATCCATAGTCTATGTATGATTGGATATGAGACTGGAAAAAGAGCTTGCGTGAATGCAGGTCGAGGAAGCGTTTGATTCTGGAGAGTTGATAAACTTTCTGCGAAATTTTGCTGCACAGTGAGGTTATGTGAGTTTGCCAACTAATATTGTTATCAATTGTTATTCCTAGCACTTTGAGGAATGTAACCTGTTCAACTGGTACACATTTTAAGATGTACAGGAGGGAACTTAATAGTGAGATTTTGTGTCTTTTTTGCCTAGTTGTGATAAGCATGGATTTTTTTTTTTTTTGAGGGTGAAGTGACATGTGATTTAATTCAGTCCATCTTACGAGGTCATTTGCACTTTCTTGTAAAGTTTGTGCAAGAAGTAACATCAGAATGATTTGTGTGTATTGTGTTATCATCAGCAAAGAGTTCACAGGTGGATGTAATATAGAGAGGTAGATCATTGATGTAAATGGTGAACAGTAAGGGACCCAGGATAGAGCCTTGTGGGACGCCATAGGAAAGTGTTTGAAATGAAGAGAAATTTGTATTAATTTTCACACATTGTGCCTATTTGTGAGATATGAGCCAAAAAGCGTAAGAGTTTTTGTGGATAAGCCATACAATTTCAATTTTCTGAGAAGAGGTTATGGTCTATCACATCAAATGCTTTTTTGAAATCAATAAATAGGACACCACAATATCTGTTGTTTGTTAATGCTATTTAGCCAGTCATCAACGAGGTTGATTAGGGCTGTGTGGCATGAATGGTTGTGTCGGAACCCGGACTGTCTTGGATGAAGCAAGTGGTAAGTATTAAGGTGGTGTAATGTGTGTTTGTTTATGTTTTTCCAAAGGTTTGGAAAGAGTGGAAGTGATTGAGATTGGTCTGTAGTTTGCAGGGTCTGAGTTGTCACCTGATTTGTAGATAGGTATGACTTTCGCTTTTTTTAAACTATCGGGAAAATGATTTTTGTCGATGCATAAATTGAAGATGTATGTTAACGTATCTGTAATTGCTGGAGCTGCTAGTTTGAGGATTTTGCCATCTAGGCCATCCACCCCGCAGGCACCTGACTGTTTTAGGTGCGTTAGGTAGTGATAAACTTCAAAGACTGTTACTGGTGGAATATAAAGTTCAGACGTGATGTTTTTATCTTGGCAATATTGTTTCAGTTTTTGAAGGTCGTTTGATCTGGAAGAATCTGTCGTGACAATGTTACTGGCTATAGTGCAAAAGTGGGAGTTCAGCTGTTCGACAGATGTCTTTAATTACAGTTGATTTGGAAGAAGATTTATTGTTTGTAAGTTCGTTAATAGCTCTCCATACCAATTTTGGGTTCTGGTTTGATGATATTAGTTCTCGATAATATTTCGTTTTTCTCTGCGCTTCTGTGAATTTATTGCATTTCTCAGTTTTTTAGATTCCTCTTCATAGCCATGTTGTTTAAGCATATCTCTAAGGTAACCTGCCTCCTGTAACTCTTTAGTGTACCATGCCGGCTTAGGATCATGTCGTACTCTAATCGTTTTTAGAGGGGCGTGTTTGTCATATATTTCTGTAAATGTTTTAATCCAAAATTCAACAGCAAGATCTGGATGAGTTATGTTGAAAACTGAAGAGAGATTTGAGTTTAAGCAAGTCATGCAGAAAATCTTGGTTGTTAAAGTTTGTAAAGCAACGGTAGGTTATTGTCTTGTGTCCCGTTTTGGGAATTTTTACTCCTTTTTTGGACCATGTGATACAAATTGGGTAATGATCACTACAGTTTAGAAAGGGACGCAGGCTTCTGCTACGTTAGTTTTATCTGAAATATAAATATGGTCGATAAGTGTCTTCGAGTTTGGTGTGACTCTTGTTGGAGAATCGATGATGATTTGATGCAAATTAAATAGGTTGAATGCTTGTGTCCATTGGTTTTGCATTTTCAGAAGATCTATGTTAAAGTCTCCAAGTAAAATGATTTCCTTGGATTCTAGCGAGACTGCATCCATCATTGTAATAAATTTGTCGACCCAGTTTACCCTTTCAGATGGGTTCCTGTAACAGAATCCAACCAAAATGGGAGGGTTTCTTTTCAGCTTAACTTCTATCCAGACACATTCTACATCTTTACTTTCTAGGTGTAGAAGTCGTTTGAAGGTAAGGGTTTCGCTGATGTAGATAAGAAGAGACCCGTCTCTTTCGGTTGTGTAGGATCTTCCGGATTGTGTTATATCCTGGAATAGTTACATCATTGTCGCTAATGCGTGCAGCTAATCTGGATTCAGAGAGTCCTAAAATATGAAAGGGTTTTCCATGATTCCAAATCAGTGTTGATATATCTGATGTCTTGTTAACTGCATGTTGGATATTAAGGTGACAGATTCGGAGTCCTTCTTTGCATGGCCATGCAGACTGGTTCTTGCTCATTTCTAGTTGTGTACTGATGTGATGATAATAAGAGACGGCGATTTTGCTCGTTGGGTGACGTTATGATGTGTATTATAAAGGAACAGAATAAAATCACATAAAAGAGCGAAAATGGGGCTGGTTTATACACCGTAACAACTTTAGGAAACCAGAAGGGTATGAAAAAAAAAAAAAAAAAAAAAAAAAAAAAAAAAAAAGGAAATCTTTACAGTATCTGTCCGTAACTCCTCGGCCAGATGGTATACTTATGGATACACGTTTCTGAAATGAAAATATACACTTCCTCACAAAGGAAGCAGTTTTAAAACAAGATTACACTTAAGGGGATACAGAAAGAGGTGAAAAAAAAAGGAAAATGAAACTTAAGACAAAATATCAAAGAACCAACAACTCAAATGAAAACAACAAGTAAAAAAAAAAAAAAAAAAAAAAAAAAAAAAAAAAAAAAAAGCCACTCACTCACAAATACACAAGTCACGTAGCCGCACTTGTAGTTACGAGTTGGCAATGCAAATAGTGCCTCGCTTGCAGTAAGCAGTAGTCTTTTTTTAATTGCAGAGTCTGCTGCTGTAGAGGCTTTGTTCAGTCTCTTTCTATAAGGTACACAGTCTTGCGCTTTTACAAAGTCTTTCTGTTGTATACTTTTTTTCCACAGCACACAGTCTTGCGCTTTTCCAAAGTCTTCTGTTGTTTACTTTTTTTTTTCCACAACACCACTGAAGGCACTTCTTGATACGAGAGTAATAAGTCGTATAGTATGATGCAATACATATGACAGGCACACGACAGACTGCAGCAGGCCATACAAAGAAAACAATCAAAACAACAAAAACAAACACACACACACACACACACACACACACACACACACACACACACACACACACACACACACACACACACGCGCGCGCGCGCGCGCGCAGACACACATACACACGTGTGTGTGCATCCACACACATGCATGTAGAAAACTATTAATGCGCTCACAAATTAGATATGCGCAGACACACATAGCACATGGATTATGAAATAGCTTTTGCAGTACATATCTATGTGCTATGCATTGGATATTAACATTATGCAATGACATACAAATATAAGGATGCATACAGTGACATATCAATTCAATTCAATGAGGACATGGGGAGAGGAGCTGGTTGGTATTGCTGTGACAGGAACTGAGCAGTCATTGTGTTCAGCAACTGAACAGCAAATGGATGTAGCGGGCTGGGGGGTTGTGCTGACTGCAGTGGGATGTGCGTGATGGTGGGGGGTCGGAAGTGTGTAATGTGTTGGATGGTGGTAGGACTGTTGTGTTCGGAAGTGTGAGGTGGTCATTGTCTGGAGTTGGTGGATTGTATGGGGTTAGAGGGTGGTAGTTGTGCTGTGCTGGGAAATTGTGGCCAAGCTGTGTTGTGAGGTTGCAGCTGAGATGTGTTTGGAGGTGGGGTGTGTTGGTTGCTGCTAGTGTGTGGTTTGGACATGGAAGGGGGTGATGTGCTGTGTGGGTGGAGGGTGCAAGTCACGTTTCTGTACTCTTTATATTGATGTTTGTCATTTCTATTCCTGGGGAAGAAAAGGAATACATGTGGGTAGGGGATTGTAGAAGGGGTTGCTTTGTAGGGCGTTGATGCCGACCTAGCATATTATACACCCTGCGAGAGTTTGGATTTTTGGGAGTGTTTGCTGGGAAATCAGTTTCGTAGTCATAGCTAGGGGGACTGTTAGTGGTCACAGGGGCGTGTTGTGTTGCAAGACGGTCACTTCTTGCTCTTTGTGTGGTGGGCCTGACGTAGCTGGATGGTTGGGTCTTGTGGTAATTAGTGGGACAGATGTTGGAGGCAAGGACTTTGAAGCCATATGAACTGGGATAGTCTGTCCTGGTACATGGCTTCTTTGGTGCCCCAGATCTGGCGAGGAAGGAGGGGGTGTTATCTAAGTAACTGATCCCCTCTTGACGGCAGGAGAGGCGAAGATTGGCCGTGGATCGTGACGCCATGTCCTTAAGGGGGTGTTGACCAAGGGGAGGAAGAATGGAGGAGGCCTGCAGCAGTGAAGCACTGGGGAACGCTTGCCTGAGTAGGTGGATTAACTCAGCCCAGTCTGCTACAGGCACTGGCCTTTCGTCACAGCTGTTGATCCCTACATGGAAAGTGACCCGTTGGATGTGGGGTGATGGGGGCTGTGATTTCAGCCACTGACACAGGTGATGGACTGTCAGGCCAGGCACTGACAGATTTTTCACCCTGTAGCGCTCTGTTGACATTTGCTTCTCATCTACCCCTTTTAACACAGAGTCTCCTAATAGTAGCATGTTACAATTTTCTGGGATTGTCTTTTGTCGTAGGATAGCTAGAGGAGGTGGGGGATGTGGATTCTGTTGTTGATGGGCAGTGGGGATTTCTGTCATTGTGTTTGTGTTGTGGTTTGTTCTTGTTGTGTAGAGATTTTGGTGATGGAACGGAAGAACCTGTGTTTTGCTCTGTAGAACTGTCTGACAGCACACTGTATGTATTGGATGTTTCCACAGCATACTCCATCTGTGTAGATGATGTAGTTGATGTGTCACTGTGTGTCTGGATTGTTTGGTTGTCTGGTTGTTGTGTTTGATTGATTGGTTGGTTTGAGGGCGTGCATTCGTTTCCTAATGTCAGTATTGATGTTGTTTTGACTGTCTTTGAATGATTGCAGTTTGCTTGTGCTGTCTTTCATCTGGCGCTGTAGATGTGTGTGTTCATTTTGTACTTGTTTGATTTGTTGTGATAGATCTTGATTTAATGACTTTATGGAATTTTTTTACCCTAATCTCCATATCACCCGTGTTCTGAGTGTTCTGTTCAACTTGCTGGGATGTGTGTTCAAGTTTATTTTTCAGTGTTTGTATGTCTTGCTGCATGTTGGAGATAGTGCGTGTGGCTGAGATAAGCTGGTTTTGAAGGTGTGTGATAACGGCCATGCTTGCTAGCTGAGAGAGTGGGGGGAAACCCGATGCTGTGAGCTGGCACTCTGGGGGGTCAGTGTGTTGACAGAATGGGTAGCAGACTGAGGGTCAGTACTGGTGGGGGGAGGGTGACAACACACGCTGTTCTAGAACACACGGGGTGGGCGTGGGAGGATCAGATGGGGGGTCAGTGTTTTGCTGGGTGGAGGAAGGGACTGAGGAGTGAGAAATGTCAACAGGGGATGAAGGGCTGTTGATGGCCGGAGACTGGAGGGATGCAGGTGGCGATTCCATGCTGTCTGGGGCGGATGAGGGAGGGAGTGTGGCATGGGGTGTTGGAGCTGACAGGCAATTGGGATTCCTGAGTTAGTGAGGGGGGGAGAGAGAGGGGGGTTGAGGGATGGAATCACTTGACTCGAGCGATGTTTCCACAGCTTCATTAGTCCGTGCATCACAGATGATCAATGGGGTCGGAGGAAAGGAGTCTGTGACATTGTCAAGGGCATTCGCAATTGACAATGTCGTGACATCTGGTGTACACAGATGAAACACAATTTCTTTTAGTTTATCAAACTCCTGCCGTACCCATTCTTGACATACATGTCCTTGTACAAAGATTTTGCCCGTTGCGTAGTAGATATGAATTGTTAAAAGTTTGTGTTCACTGTTCAAAACAATTTGAAAGGATGAATGCCACAACTCACTGGGCAGTGGGTGACAAAGCTCGGCGCCAAATCCAAAGGGCTTTGTTGTTCTTGTTGTATTCCTTCAATACACTTGAGGTGGATGGTGGGCGATATTCACCACATACCTTTCACACAACACATATCGACAGACAGAGAGACAGACAGGCATGCAGGCAGACCGACAGACAGGCAGGCAGACACACAGACAGAGAGCCGGAGACTGAGAGACACCTAGACAGAAGCAGACAGGCAAACAAAGACACGCAGACAGACATAGACAGACATACCCCTGGACAGAGGGACACAGACATGGACAGAGCGTGAGGCATCTAAAACAAATGTCATTAGTATTGCAGAACTCGTTTAATTCGGAATGTCATGCAACACGTATACATAAATACAAACAAGAAAGTATCACACGAGGTGGTATTAATGCAACAAACAGATTTTCTTTAACACAGGTATGATAATGTTGTTGCTTTTTTTCTGTATGTGTGGTCACAAAAATCTGGCTGTAAATTTGTACTTTCTCCAAGCAAAAGAAACTTGTATCAGAATTTTCTTTGACGTTAAATTAAAGCGAAAGTCCCGGCAAAGATTAGGATTTAACCTTGGGCGAAGTTCACATCATAAATAATAATAATAACAATAATTATTATTATTATTATAATAAAAATGGATATTTCTATAGCGCAAATCCTAGATTAGCTCTAAGCGCTTTACAATACAAGGACTAACGAAAACAACGCACGTGCACACGCACACACACACGCGCGCGCGCACGCACGCACACACACACACACACACACACACACACACACACACACACACACACATGCACACACACGCGCGCGCGCGCACGCACACAAACCGCATACTCAGGCACGGGGAAGCAGATACTCACAGCACACACGGGAAAGCAGACATGCACAACCACTCACGCGCACCTTCGCACACACGCACTCACACAAACTGACATTTGTGTATGACCGGGACTTTTGAATTATCAGCTGAAATAGACGGTAAAAAGATGAGTTTTTAGTTTCGTTTTAAAAAAACTGTGAGAGTCACAGTGCCTGATGTCGTGTGGAAGATAATTACAAGTTTTAGGAGCCAGGAAGGAGAATGAATGACCCCCGTCCCTTCTTTCGCATTTGAATCTGGGAGGAACCAGGAGCAACGAGTCAGAAGACGAGCTAAGGGTTCTAGCTGGGCAGTATGAGTTTAGAAGGTCAGACAGATAGGCTGGAGTTCCAGATTTAACAGCATTGAAACAGAGGCATGCGATTTTATATGTCACCCTGGCTTTGACCGGCAACCAGTGAAGTCTGCGTAATAATAGTTGAGGGTTAGCCTAGCTGCACAGTTTTGAACGTGTTGAAGTTTTTTGGCGAGGTAGTCGGGAAGGCCTGCTAGTAGAGAATTACAGTAATCGAGACGCGAAAGCACGAGAGAAGTGGTGGTGAGAGTTTTGGTTGCTTCAGTGGTAAGGAGATTTCGGATAGCACTATACGTCTAATTTCCAGAAAGCATATTTTACAGACATGGTTCACCTGTGCCTTCATATCAAGATCGCTGTCGATAAAGACACCAAGGTTTTTAACCTTTTCTGAGAAGGGAATAACAGTACACATATATTTATTGCAATAAAGGCTAATTAGTCATGCAACAGGTACTTTTTTTTAATGAACTATATTCCAGTCAAGCTATTAAAACTTGATTTTACCCTTGTTTTTCCAACATCCACAATTCTCAAAACTGGCATCTTTTGGTGTCTTTGACGAAAGGTGAGGGTTACAACGGACAGAGTATTGTTTTGAATTTTGTAACCGATTTTGACCACACCAACGCCGAGAATTCAATCTCATTTTGAATTTGTTTGATCTCGATTTTGCCCTATTCTGAAACGCAGTTATTTTCAATTTGTTATGGTAAGTCATCAGTGTCGTATGATATTGGGATGCTGTTTCCTAAAAGAAGAATAGAATTTCAACTAAACTACACGGACTTGAATTTGCATGGGAAACGCACCACATATGATGAAGCATTAGAATGTGCAGATTTGTCATCGTCAAAGCATTGCATCTTTCTGGCAAAACGAGAACTCTGCTGCTCAAGGTGACTCTCACAGCTTTATGTCCAAATGAGAATATCATAATTTTCTGATTCAAAGATTTTTTTTTTACAGTACAATCAGCTAATCTTAAACCAATAATGTTCGAATCTGTTTGAATATTTGGACAGCAAACAGATGCAGCTTCCAAGGCAGGTAACTTAAGCGGTTTTTAAATCGTTAGATTTACTGGAAAATAGGTTGGTAGGATGTTAGATTACTTTATCATCTTGAGTGGGTCCCAGGTTGTTAAAGTACACACCATAAAACAAGAATTCACAATTCACTGAATAACAATTCTATATAGGATAGTATGTACATATATCAGATGATAGTCAAACAAATATCTTAGTTGTTTACACTGTATACAAGTAATAAAAAGTGCACATCAAAGACAATATAAAGCAAGTACTTAAAGTTAAAATTACAAACGATAAAGTATATGGGAGAATACCTTGAAAAAAGGCTCTGGAAAATGTTTGAAAAGAGATTGCCCAATAAAACAAACAGCAAAGACTTTCCAGTTTGTCTTTGGAGAAGGCCTATGGTGTGCATACTAAAAACTGCTTTGAAAGATAAATACTTTTTTTTTTTTCCATTTGATATAGAAACAGTATTATTTGTAAGTGATGATAAAACAGAAACAGTTGAAGGGCTGTCTTTGGAAAAGGACATAATAAATCACTATGCACGACACTGCCAATATATTATTTTACTCCAATGAAGTTTTGATAGACGAAACTATTTTGAAAAAATAAATGCTGAAGGTGTGAATGATTTCCATTTTATATAGGAACAAAATCATTTTGTATCGGCATTATGATCAAACCGAGAAACGTTAGATGAAATATCATCTCTAGAGATGAAAACAATCAGATGCCCCATGTGGGATTATAAGAAGATATGTGCTTTTCTGGATGAAGTTTTAAAACTATTTCAAAAGAAAAAGCTCAAGTTCTTAATTGAGCATTAATTTTGATCATTGAATTGAATAATGTTTGTGTGGTGCAAAAATAGCTTAAAAAAGCAAATGTGAATAAACCAAGGGATCAGTTTCACATAAAAACGAAGATTTCTAACTGCCTTTCTGTAGCAAGACAGAAAAAAAAAAAAAAGAAAAAAAAAAGAAAAGAAAAAAGAAAACGATTCCCTGTGTTAAAATAATGAGGGTAATGTAATAAGTGGTGAAAGCATTATTTTTAATGTTACCCCATAACACTGGTGGTGTAGAGATTTATGGCATTTGTGATTTTTTCCATAAATTCACAGGATTTGAAGATGAGCGACTACGTGTGCAATTAAAATATTTGTTTATGTCTGTAAATGATATTAGGAATAAACAATTTTGTGCATTGTGGTTATATGTGTATGGTAATTCATAACTTTTAAAGTGGAAAAGTACAAAATATTGCAAAATTACTCCTTTTCTGAATAGAGATAATCAACAGAACATTGAGTAAAAAAAAATATTACGTCTTCTGTAAAGACTGATATAGTTACATACCAGACAACTACGTATTCATTCAAAAGAATTCGAATTTTATTCACTTTCAGTCTAGTCATATGTACAAGAAATAAAAAAAAACATTCCATGGGAGTAAAAGATGTCAGATGACGTTTTGCTGAAGACATAGCGCAGTTCTTGTGTTTAGAGGAAGCGAGAGGCCAGAACGGAAGCCGCCATCAGTGTAAGGGAGACAGCCACCGTACCAGCTTTACTTCCTAGGGAAAATATAAAATATGAAACTAAACACAAAGTCTGTCATTTTATATGACGATATTTTATTTCTACCTTGAGAGATGTGAAGAATACATACGGGTATGAACTGAATGAATAAGGTAGGGCAGAGGTGTTGAGAGTAAAACTATTTAAATGTATCCAGTTAACCTCCACGCATCGGAATGTTTACGTCTATGTTGTCTCATTCCAATGGCGAAGGATTAAAAACTGCCTGACAAATCTGAACACGATTAGTTGCATTCAATAGAAAAAAACAACAACATGAAACTGTTTCCCCACAGATGTTTTAATTAGCTGACTTATGATGCGTACTTACTACTTGCTTCAGAACGCATATTTACAGAAGACATAACATAGTTCACTCTTGTGAAAGACAATACAGCTCTAAAAAATTATTCAAAATATGGGACTTAGTAGTTGTTGTTAGGGTGAAAAACAAATACAATGATCAGAACTTGGCTATGAATCTCAAGGCATAACGTATAAACTAAAAACAAGCAGTAGAGTACAATCTTATGAACATAGCTGTAAGAATCAGATAACCTGAGAACAAGCATAGAGACACAAACTTTAAACTTGACAGCTGGAGGGTGGTGTTTTTCGCCGTTGGGCTCTGCAGTCATGAAATACGGGCTGGTACACCCATGGGGATGCTACTTTAAGGCTGTTGTGAGTTGCATCCTGTAGTCTGATTTACCTCTGTTCAGGAGCAGTTATGTCCCTGATATCTTAATGGAGTGTCCTGCGCGTGCCTGTACCCATCATCAACACAGCGCAGGCCTTCAAGGGTGGTACAGGACTGCTCAAAAGGCAGGTGAAGACAGTGCGTCTCTGGGTCCTCCCCAGCACCTTCGGGTGTTTCTTTTTCTTCTTTGCTTTAACTAGGCTGACCCTGGAGAAAGGTCCAGTGACGGTGAGGAAAGACCCACTGACCACAAGGAAAGTCCTGTTGACAGTGGGAAAGACTACAACTTTGGATTCTCTCTTGAGGGCACATAAGACCGTATGGCGAAAGCTTGGCTGTGTCTGGAGTGGCACTGTCTTCATCTGTCCGTGGGCATGGGGGTGGTTAGGTCTGTGGGGTGTGCTCGACAGCTGGAGGGTGGTGTTTTTCGTCGGTGGGCTCTGCAGTCATGAAATACGGGCTGGTACACCCATGGGGATGCTACTTTAAGGCTGTTATGAGTTGCATCCTGTAGTCTGATTTACCTCTGTTCAGGAGCAGTTATGTCCCTTGATATCTTAATGGAGTGTCCTGCGCATGCCTATATCCATCATCAACACAGCGCAGGCCTCCAAGGGTGGTACAGGACTGCTCAAAAGGCAGGTGAAAACAGTGCTTCTCTGGGTCCTCCCCAGCACCTTCGGGTGTTTCTTTTTCTTTCTATACAACAAGCATGTACAAAATGCCAAGAATAAACGTATTCTCCCGTGACTCCGTGGGGAAGACATTAAGGGCTCTTACCAGAGCACCACTTCCACCTGCCTCTACCCTTCTCCTTACTGGAGCTCTCTGTATCGCCGTTAATGGCAATGTAACCAATGTCACACACACAGAGTTAGCTCCGTTCTTGACAGGTGGCGTGCAACAGACAACGGTCCATAACTCCTGTCGTGCAGCTTATCCCCGCCCTCACTCCTGTGATTAGAGATCGATCAAAGGGGCGCAACCCACACATCGGCGTTTCAGTCAGACTACTCCTGTGGATTAGAGAACGATTAAAGGGGTGCAATCTACACATCAGCGTTATATTCAGACCTCCACTCCTGTGGATTAGAGAACGATTAAAGAGGCGCAACCTACACATCAGCGTTTTATTCAGACCTCCACTCCTGTGGATTAGAGAACGATTAAAGAGGCGCAATCTACACATCAGCGTTTTATTCAGACCTCCACTCCTGTGGATTAGAGAACGATTAAAGAGGCGCAATCTACACATCAGCGTTTTATTCAGACCTCCACTCCTGTGGATTAGAGAACGATTAAAGAGGCGCAATCTACGCATCAGCGTTTTATTCAGACCTCCACTCCTGTGGATTAGAGAACGATTAAAGAGGCGCAATCTACACATCAGCGTTTTATTCAGACCAGCGCTGTCCACATGCCCTCATTTCACCCAATGCAGTTTTGAAAAAGGAAAACAAAACCCTATATTTCTTTCCTGTGTGACGTCATACCACATACTGGAAAAGTATGATCGCTGTCAACGAAAAATTTTCGTTGAAAGATTCAGCGTTTAAATTCATGATAAGATTCCGAGAGAAAAAAGCATTCTGTTTGTTTCATTTTCATCAAGGAGGTATAACTGCGTGCGGACGAGTCGATGTAAGCTACACCACATCTGCTGAGTTTTGAGAGACCACGTTGCGCACGATTTAAAGCAGCTGGATAAATGAATTGATGGCCAAAATGAAAGAAAGTAAGGAGTGGGTCTGTGGTCAGTCAGTCATTCAGTCATTCCCCTGACCACTGGGGTAGTTGGGGGGACGTGATGAGGCAGCCGCCGTTTCTCTCCAGGCTCTTCTGTTAGTGGCTGTCTTGAGGAGATCTGGCATGGTCATTTTGGTGCAGTCAGTCCTTATATTGTCGGACCAGCTCTTTCTCTGCTATCCTCGTCTACACCCTCCTTCAACAGTACCTTGAAGGATGGTTTTGGAGAGGGTGTTGTGACGGATTATGTGGCCAAACTATGCCATCTTCCGTCGTTGACGGTTGCCAGAAGTGGCTCGTGGGGCCCAACTAGGTTAGTGACCAGGTTCCGCACATAATCGTTGGTCTTGTGTTCTTCGTAGGAAATGTGGAGTAGTTTCCTCAGGCACCTGGTCTCAAACGCCTGGATTCTTATTTCTGTTTCGGCCAACAGTGTCCATGTCTCGCAACCATATAAGAGGATCGAGACAACTAGTGACTTGTAGAGCCGGAATTTTGTGTGGAATTTGATGTTGCTCTTCCACACTCTGTTCAATCTGGCCATCGCTGCTGATGCAGAGTTGATTCTGAATCGGATTTCTGCTGTGCAGGTGCCATCTTTGGACAGGGTTGCTCCCAAGTACCTGAAGCTGGTCACTTCTTCCAGGGGTTCACCATTCATGGTTATGTTGGCTCTGCATTTAGTCGTGCTGCTGACCGTGACCTTTGACTTCTCTGTGCTGACGTCCATGCCGTAGGCACTTGCTCTTGTGACAAGTCTGTGAGATCTTGGAGTTCGGTGTTACTGCCCCCATGAGGTTGATATCGTCTGTGAAACGAAGGTTGCAGACCGGCCTGCCGCCAATGCTGATGGTGGTGTGGTGTTCTTCGAGGATCTCTTGCATGATTCTCTCCAGAAATATGTTAAACAGGACCAGAGACAGTAGACACCCTTGCCTGACTCCGACTGTGGTCGGGAAGAAGAACTGTCCCTGCTGGCTATTGAGAAGTTCTGTGCTGCTGGAGTGTTCGTAGAGGGCCTGGATGATTTTGGACGAGCCTCTCATCAATGTTGAAGTCTCTGAGAACCTACCATAGGCCACTGTGCCCACACCGGTCGAATGCCTTCTTAAAGTCAATGAAGTTGTGGAAGAGGTTCCTTTGGTGTTGTAGATGTTTTTCAATCAGGACTCAGCAGTTGAAAATTTGTTCCACAGTGCTCCGCCCTCTTCTAAAACCTGCTTGTTCTTCTGATAGCAGTTCCTCAGCCTTCGATTTCAGTCGGTTGAGGATGATGTGAAGCATGACTTTGCTGGGGGTGGCTGATCAGACTTATAGTCCTGTAATATTGGCATTGTTTGAGGTTGCCTTTCTTGGGTAAGGGAATCACCAATGACTGGGTCCACTCTGTTGGCCACTTCTTTTCTGTCCAGATCTTCTGACAAAGCATTGTTAGTGCCTCTGTGGTCTCTGTCCCTCCGTATTTCACAAGCTCAGCTGGGACATTGTCCACTCCTGGGGATTTCTCTGGCTTCAAACTTTGTACCGCGGCCTCAGCCTCCTCCGTCAGTACTTGGAGACCGTTCTCACTGTCTGCGGGTCGTTGGTTGTCCTGCAAAATGGATGTGTCCGGGCTGAGCTGGTAATTGTAGAAGCCCTCACAGTATTCTGTCCACCCTCTTCAGAACTTCTTCATTCTCTGTCAGTAACTTGCCATCCTTATCTTCGATGACCGCTGATCTTGTCTGGTTAGTCTTACTGAGGGTCTTGAGTGTGTTGTAGGCTTCTTTGCTGTTCCCTGCTTCCATGCCTTTCTCGATTGCTTCGCACTGCTCATCTATCCAATTTTCCTCGGCTGTCTTCATCTTCTTCCTGACTTCTCTGTTCACCTGTTGGTACTGCATCCTGGC
This sequence comes from Conus betulinus, assembly GCA_016801955.1. Classification (NCBI taxonomy): domain Eukaryota; kingdom Metazoa; phylum Mollusca; class Gastropoda; order Neogastropoda; family Conidae; genus Conus; species Conus betulinus. The sequence continues at coordinate 79,670 of JADBJO010001129.1, forward strand.
TTCGTCGCTAGAGTGTTTCTTTCCTCTTAGTTTCCGCCTCTTGTCACATAGCTCTAAGACCTCGTTTGTAACCCAAGGCTAGATCTTCTGCTTCTTTCCCACAACTTCTTCAGCTGTTGTAGTTTAGCACCTCTTTGATGTGTTATTAGCAAGGGTGTCTACATCGCTGTCCACTATTTGAGGGCAGCAAACTTCCCGCCTACCTGAGCCTGGAACACCTCTGCAATTTTGGGGTCCTTCAACTTCTCTAGGTCAAAGCGAATGCGGGGGTTCTTTGTGGGTGTAGGGGGGCTCTGGATAGAGGCAGCACCTTTGATGTCTGGCATGCTGCTTCCTACTAGTTAGGATGGACGGCATCACTGGACCTCATCCACCCCCTAAATGTCTCACGTGTTGGCTCCAAGCGCCACACCCCGGTAAACCGCTTCAGCTGGCGGGCTAAACAACGTGAGGGGGGGTGGTGTTTACACTGCACCACTGGGCGGAAGAGCTGCAGCAAGCGGCCAACGGCCAGGGCGGAAGGTCCCCCCACGATGGACCAAACGGATAAGTGTACACAACCGAGGGCATACCACTCCTTAGTCTGTGGATTATGGCTGGCGGTCCTGGCTTGGAGAGGAGATGGGCGCCGCCAAGCTTCAACAAGCCCACTGAAAGGACATGATGAGGAAGCAAAAAGATACCAAGCTGGATTGGTCGGGGCCCAGATCAGCAACGACCGCGTGTCCCACTGACTCACTTCAGGATGAGAGCGACAAGTGGGCTACTGGAGTGAAAAACATCAACCTAACCACCCAAAGCACAACCATCGGAACATGGAATGTTCGCACCCTTTATGCCTGTGGCAAGCTACAAGAACTTACCTACGAACTGAAGCGCTATCGCTGGGATATCATAGGACTGTGTGAAGTCAGATGGACTGGCTTCGGCGAAACAACAACAGAAGAAGGACATAAGATCTGGTTCTGGGGGGAAGAGAGAAACATGAGTACGGGGTGGCCTTCATTGTACGGAAAGAAATTGCAGATAATGTCATCAGCTGCACACCCAATCTCAAGCAGACTCATTTCCATCCGTATCTCTCTGCAAAACCCCATAACCTGACGATCATCCAGGCCTATGCTCCAACGTCAGACCATGACGACGAGGAAATCGAGGAGTTCTACGAGCAGATTGACTCCATCGTAGCAACAGTACCAAAGAAAGACATACTCATAATCCAGGGAGACTGGAATGCCAAGGTTGGCCCAGATGCTTACCAGAATTGGGCAGGAACAGCAGGAAAATTTGGCATTGGGGAAACCAACAACAGAGACTTTAGACTGCTGGAGTTTGCCAAAAGCCATCGACTTACCCTAGCCAAAACTCTCCACCCACACAAGCTGTCCAGAATCACAACCTGGCACTCACCAAATGGGCAAGTTCACAACCAAGTAGGCTTCATTCTGGCCCCACAACGCTACGAGTCCAGCATCAACAAAGCAAAAACAAGAACATTCCCAGGCGCCAAAATTGGCAGCGATCACGATCTTGTCCTGGCAACCTTCAAGCTCAAGCTAAAATGTAAGCGTTGTCCAAAGAACCCCCGCATTTGCGTTGACCTAGAGAAGTTGGAGGGTCTGTGGTATGACTTAACAAATGTCTGACCGATGCATTCGCCAACACGCTGGTCAGACCTTGGGTACCCTGCCTCACATTGGCTGTGCTATTATCATTATTGTATGTGTGTAGTGAGTGTACACGTGTGTGCGTGGTATATGTGTGAGCATGGGTGCGTGGGCACGGGCCAATGTGAGCGTGCAAGTGCATGCTGTGTGTGTGTGTGTGTGTGTGTGTGTGTGTGTGTGTGTGTGCGCGCGCGCGCGCGCGCGTGCATGTGTGCATATGTAAGGGTGTGTGCATGTGTACATGTGTGTGCTCACTAGTGCGCATGCTCTTGTGTGTGTGTGTGTGTGTGTGTGTGTGCGCGCGTGCGCGCGTGTGTGTGTGTGTGTGTGTGTGTGTGTGTGTGTGTGTGTGTGCGCGCGCGCGCGCGCGTCTGCATGTTAGTGTATGCGTGTGTGTGATCTGTGAGCTTGTGTGAGCATGCTTTACCATGCACGCCTCTGTGCATATGTGTGTACATACATGTGGTAGTAGTACTTTTCTTTAACGTCTTTTCACTAATGTGATATTAGACGAAGAAGAGAGAGAGAGAGAGAGAGAGAGAGAGAGAGAGAGAGAGAGAGAGAGAGAGAGAGAGAGAGAGAGAGAGTCTTATGTAGGCCTATTCATGCATGCTGGAATGCGTGTTTAAATGTTGTGTGCATAATATAAGACAATATCAATAATTCAGCATTTTCACATTAGAGTAACTGTCTAACTGGACTACAAATTAAAGAAAAGGTAACTTTAAAAGCGAACTCTAAGTCAAGGAAAATATCAAGGAAAAAGAGACATGCCTGATAATGACGGTAAGTATGCTTGAAGGGGCAAACAACCAAACAAGACATGAATGCTAGTTAATCTTTTCTCGCCACAAATACATTTTGCGTTATTACTGTACTTGGTTTTTAAAGCATCAAGTTTTATTCTATAGTATACAGAAATAAAATTTCTGTATTGATGCAATTACTTATTTTAATATTAGGGTTATTAATAAAGCTTTCAAAACATAACAGCTGAGTGTTATTTGCATTAATAGCTAGACCTGTGTGATTGTTTTGTTTCCTGAATCGACTATAAATTGTTTGTTTTAACATGTTATACCCCTCTTGTAAAGTAAGATGCAAATATAAAGGCGTCACTGAGTTTTCATTCCTAGCACCTCTTTTTGCTTTTCTGTCAACAAGTTCATTGCCGAAAATACCACAATGTGAGGGAATCCAACAGAATGTGACTTCCGTTCCTTTGCACATTAATACATGAATAAGATGACATATTTCCTTTAAAATGGGATTATTACTGAGCGAGTTAGAGAACTTTATAGACTGTAAAACAGACATCGAATCGACCATAAAGACCACTTTAACAATTGAGTGAGGTAAATCAATTAAATAAGATAAAGCCATAATAATGGCTACCATTTCCGCAACATAAATTGATCTGTGCTTTCCAATATAATAAGTCTTTTCCACTTTTAGTGAAGGTATTACAAAAGCAGAACCTGCCTGATTAGTATGTAACAAGGAGCCATCAGTGTATACTTTAAGATGATCTGAATATTTATTTATAGTATGCATTTTTACTGTATATGACAAATATTTGGTTGATCGTTTTTACTAACATCTGTATAATCGAGATCAAAATTTGCTCGGTTCCTTTCCCAATCAGGAAGAGAATTAGATGTCGTTTTCAACAGAGAATCAAGGCTGATGGCGGATTCTTCCAAAAAGATCTGCTGTATAGGAACCAATGGTGGAAAGAGACACAATCGATTGAGCTCTTTTAGGATAATGAGACTCGGGCTTCACAGTAATTTCAAAGCTATTCACGTCTTCATTTGAAGAGCATTTAAGTATATTTCGAAACAGCCAATTTTCTGTATTGTCCAAGGATAAAACATCAAGTTCTCTATAAGTTCGCATAGTAGATGCATGGAAAGGAACACCAAGACACAGTTTATAGGCCTTGCTATCTATACTTTGCATTTTTGTAACAAATATTTAGGAGCACTGAAGAATGCCTCTTGTGCATAAGATAGTTTAGATCTAATCAGAGATGTTACTAAATGCTTTAAGATTTTTGCATCCTGACACCAACTTTGCTGGCTAATAATTTTTAGGAAATTAAGGGTTTTCCTAGCTTTATTTAAAAGATATTGTATATGATAATTCCACGTTAGTTTAGACGTCAAATACACTCCCAAAAATTTGACTAAAGATTTATATTCAAGAGCTACGCCATCCAGTTTGAATAAAGGCAGCTCAGTAGGAGCTGCACCATTAATAAATAAAACCATATATGTTTTTTTCACTAGAAAATATTAACCCGTTATTAAACATGTATCTACCAAGACTGTCAAGATCAGCTTGATATAGTTTTCTGTAATAGTTTATTTCACGTTTAGTTGTGTTTTTTTCTCAATGAAGTATTAACCATATGCATAAATCATCCGCATATTGTACTACTGTAACGTGTTTGCTTACATGTTTCGGAAGATCGCTCATCAGAATATTAAATAACATTGGAGCTATTACTGAGCCTTGTGGAATGCCCATTTGCAATGATTTAAAACCAGAATATATATTTTCTACCCTGACTTGCAGGGATCTATTTTGTAGGAATTCTCTGATATAATAATAAAGATTGCCACTCAAACCAATTGTCTTTAACTTAAATAATAATTTCATATGCCAGACACTGTCAAACGCCTTTTTCACATCGAAAAAGGTAGCTAAAACACTTTTTCGTCTAGCGAACTGATATTTAATTTGTGTTGTTAATTTAACGATGTGATCAATTGTTGACCTACCTTTCCGGAAACCAGCTTGGTTATGTGGAATTATATTATTTTTATTACAGTAGTGAATCAGTCTATTCAACACTATTTTTTCCATAACTTTTGAAACATGGGAAGTCAAGGCTATTGGCCTATAACTGTTGACATTTGTAGCAGGTTTACCTTGCTTCAAAACAGGAATAATAATCGACTGCTTCCAGACTTCTGGCATACTACCACTAGACCAAATTTTTTTAAAGATCGTCAACAGAAAATAGATGAAATTATCTGGTAAATGTTTATCATTTCGTTCGAAATCGCATCTATCCCTACCGACGAAGTTTTATTAGCTAACGAAGAAAGGGCATCATTAACTTCATGTATAGTTATAGGGGCATTAATATAATGATCATTATTAGAATGTGGCTCATTAAAAGCATTTTTTTTTCTTCTATTTCTCTTTGTCTTCTGCATTGTGGCAGAAGACTTTCTGTGCGCATGCTCTTAGAAAAACTATCAGCAAAATGCTTCCGCCTTTTCCTCAGAAGTTGGAAAATTATTATTTTCCAGTTTAACAGGGTACCGAGGAAGATTAATTCCTTGTTTTACATCTCTAAATTTTTTCCATTCTTTCTGAAAATCTTTATATATGAGAGACTTGTTCAGCACAGAAAGATGACCAATATAATCGTTTTGATGATTTGGCCACTACCCTATTAGAATGTGTGTTTGCATCTTTCATTTCTTGATGTGCCTTTTGTAACCTGTCAAACAGACTATTAGGTTCCCCCATTTTTAGGTTTGTCTCCTTTTCTTTTTTCTTTACCTCAGACTTTATTTTAATGTATTCTTTATATTTCATTTTCTTGAGTGTTACAGCTTCTTCACATTCTTTTGTCCACCACACATTTCCAACATGATTACTGTTTTTGATATTTCCACATTTAGGAATAGATTCATCCGCAGCCAACAGTATCATGTCTTTGAATTTGCCATAAAAGAGCATTTGTCCTCACTGGTGTCATCAATCCAATTTACATTTTTTGATGAAAGAATGGAAGAAAATTTTTGCCAGTCTGCAAATTTATAATTATATTTGGGTATTTTGTCTTGTGGATATTTCTCATGCTCGCAGATGTTCTTGAGCGAAATTTTGAGTGGCAAGTGGTCACTTCCAAGTGTGTCTTCAAGCGGCTGCCAACAGCAGTCAAAAGCTAATTGCGGAGATATTAAAGTAAGATCAATGGCACTGGGGGTCTATGAGTGGAAACATCTGGGAATCTCGTGACACTACCATCGTTTAATAAACACAAGGAAGAGTCTACAACATTTTCAACAAATCGATTGTTTGTTACTACAGAACAGTCTTTGTCCCAGAATGGACAGTGGGCATTAAAGTCACCACCGACCAGCCATTTTTCAGGAGATGCTTGAAATGAATGTAACCATTCAGTATTTCGATCATTTGGCCCTTTGGCAAATAGACAGAGACAACATTTAGAATGTCATTGTCTTTAATTTTCACACTGGCTGCACAAGAGTATAAATCCGATTGATCGTTTGGAACTGGTGATGGACATAAAGAATAGGCAATGCCTTCTCGGATGTAAATGGCACAGCTTATTCTTTCCTTGGAATCAGATACTTTATTGTGTACTGGGGGATAGTAAAATTTGGATAATCTTGGAAGCTTGGGTTTGCACACATTTAGTGATTGCAAAATTAGAATGTCGTAATCTGTATTGGCAAGATGTTGGATCAAATAGGATTCATTTGTCCAAATAGACCTAGCATTCCACTGTAAAATTGAAAGCTTGTTTAACGACTTATCAGGCATGTCTTCACACAAGGGACTAATATGTAAGGAAGAGAATTAAAAAAGAAAAATTATAGAAATAAAGATAACAATATCTGGAATTCAGACTACAGCATAAAAATTGAGTAGAATTTAGGACCGGCAATAGGTGAACAGCAGGACTAGTACACGATGTGTATCAGAGTCAAAATGCTGATGTTGACGCAAAACTACAACGATACTTTGCAGCCCGTCTTGTAGTTAATACCATTGTTCCAAGCCTGTCAAACATATTCCAGCGCCGCCCAAGATGATCTCCAACGAAGAAAGGCTGTTCTTCAGGACTCCAGTAGTAGCGCTGGGTGGGAGGCTGGGTGTACATACATGTGTGCATACATGTGTGCCCGTGAAAATAGGTGCGCGCGCGCGCGCCTCTGTGTGTGTGTGTGTGTGTGTGTGTGTGTGTGTGTGTGTGTGTGTGTGTGGAGGTGGGGGTATAACGCGCTAGTATTTGTGCATGTGCGTGTGCGTATGTCTGCACATGTGCATGCATATGTGTGTATGCGTGTGCGAGTGTGTGTACGCACGTGTTGATATTTTGTGCACCTGATTGCATATACGTGTTCAATAAAACCTAGTAGTTGTGATAGATTCAAAGTCTATCTCGGTTGACATGACATGTGGTCACCTGTGTCTATCACTGGAAGGCCCAGTGTGAGTCTACCCTATTCGCTTGGAGTATTAGCAGTGCTGGCCTTGAGATTATTCGAAGATTTGTTGGGCTGGTGATGTTTGTCGCCCTTCCTTTAAGTCTGGATGTCCAGCCACTTCCCCTCTTGATGCCGAGCTCTGAAAAACGGGCTACGATATAATGTCCTCGCTCATGTCTCTTGAGTGATTCTTTGGAATTCTTATCACATCAGATCCTCCATGCTGTAACATCCAACTTTTATCTTTACTTTGCCTGCCAATGTGTCTGCTCTCTCATTTCCTTCGACATCTCCATGCCCTGGGCAGTATTAGATTTCTGTATGAGTCTCTCCAATGGAAGGTTACACAACATTACTGCATTCCCTGGGCAGTATATCCATATGAATCTCTCCAGTGGAAGGTTACACATTACTTCATTCCAAGCAGGGCCTCCCATTCCACTCTCCTCTTTTTGAAGCAGATTGAGGAAGTCAGTTAGAATCATGCCTTGAGTATGAAGCTGATCTGTGCATGAGGGCCAGTGGAGCGCTTGCGTCACTGCTCCTACCTCCATTGTTAGACCTGAAGTTGTTAAACTGTATGCATTGTCTTCCTGGATAGTTCGGCAATTCTGCTTCACTGTGTATCTACAGCCTGACTCACCTGTAAGTGACGGAACTGTCAGTGTAAATATCAGTTTGTTATTCTGGGCTGAGGCTTTCCACCTGCTATTGAATTTCTGCGTTCGTTTTTGCTTCTGGCCTTTCTGGACAGTCGTCCAAGCTCTGGAGCAATGGTAGTGTGTAGGGGTGTGTAAAGTGGTCTGGATAGTTTCCTTCGTTTCTTTCAGTTTTGTTAACTGGCACACTAGCTGTATGCTGTCCTATACCTGTCCCATCCGTGATGTTCCATGTCTCAGGCGGCTGCCTTTTGTTTCTTTCAGTGCTGCATTGTGGGTTAGGGAGATTTTTCAAGCGCTCTGAAATATGTCTTCACCTGTTCGAGCCTGTGCCTTACCTGCATTGAAGGAAGGTTAAGCAGGTATAGTATTATTGTTTTAACTGGAAAGCGCGCGCGCTGGTGACTGGTGTCTTTGCCTACCAACTTCTCAAAAAGTTGAGGCAGATGGATGTACAACTATTTAACTATCAGTCACGTTAAAAAAAATCCATTTTCCCTGTCCATTCCCACACTCCTTTCTCCATTCCCTGAGCGTCTCTCTTCAGACCCACTTTGGGTGGACAAAGGCAACGATCATAGCATTGATAACAAATCACCACGTAGAAAACTTTGAGGACCGGCAAGGACGGGAAGGAAGCTGACTTACTGCATTGCGAGGACTCTGCATCACAGACGGTGTGGTCAATGCACACGTCGTTTTCGTTGCAGGTCCACCCTGGAAGTATCTCTGAAGGAAGACAGAATTGGATGTATTAATCTTTGTACATTACCAGTGCCTTATACACACGCTGGACCAAGTCACGTATAGGTGGTCATCGATCCGCACCTGGACAGGCCGATGATCAGGACTGGTCAATGTGGACTTGACACTGACACACAGGAGATGGCGAACACAGACACTAATGACGACCCCATGGTCCTGTGATAAGCCTCGTGTCTTAAACACGCGCACGCAGAGAGAGGGGGGAGGAAGAGAGAGAAGAGAGAGGGAGAGTCAGAGAGAGGGAGAGGGAGGGACGAGAGAGAGAGAGAGAGGGATGGAGAGAGAAAGGGACAGGGAGGGAGGGAGAGGAGGGAGGGAGGGGAGGGAGAGGAGAGAGGGAGAGAGAGAGAGAGAGAGAGAGAGAGAGAGAGAGGGAAAAGAGAGAGGGAAAGGGAGGGAGGGAGAGAGAGAGATAGGGAGAGGGAGGGAAGGAGAGAGAGAGAATGAGAGCAAGGGAGAGACAGGGAGCGCGCGCGAGAGAGGGGAAAGGATGGAGAGAGAGGGGGAGGGAGGGAGAGGGAGAAAGAGCGAGAGGGGGTGAGGGAGCAAGACAGATACAATCATAGAGAGAGAGAGGGAGGGGGACACAGACAGACAGACACAGACACAGACACAGACAGACACAGATACGAGAGAGAGAGAGAGAGAGAGAGAGAGAGAGAGAGAGAGAGAGAGAGAGAGAGAGAGAGAGAGAAAGAGAGGCAACACACAGGCAGAAACACAGACAGTCAACGTGTGTGTTACCTCCACTAGCAAATGATTCGCCCTTCGCCTGAGGGTTATTTTCAGGTTTTCTACTTTTCTTCATGTGTTTCTTATGCCCATAGCAGAAGTAAAACTTTTTCAAAAGGATGTTTACTTTGTGCGGTATAGTGTTTATTAGATGGCATCTCTTTGATATAGAATTTTGTGAAGAGAAAAAAAACCCAAAACCTAATCACAAATAAAAACACCATATTATTTTGTTTTCACCAATAACAAATTTCACTGTAATTTTAGTTACGCATTGATCACAAAATTTGGTGTCCATACAAATATTTCGTCTGAAAGTATGACGCTTTAATGAAGAATTAATTTTTGAAATTTTGCTTTTCAAAGAACAATTTAATGGGGAAAAAAAAAAAGGTTTCATATTGAGAATATATAGAAAGTATTATGCGCAGGAAAAAGCGAAGAATCTGTTCCAGCCCAGAGTCCAGAACTGATTCCTGAGACTTCTACTTCATGTATGGCAAATGGCTGCAAATACTGAGAAGTAACAAACAAATCACTTCGTGGTGGAAAGTAAAATTTCATTAAAATTAATACAATCGACAACCAAAAAGGTTTGATATCCACACAAAATAAAGCACTAGTATTAATTAGGTCAGTATAGCAGAAAATATAATTCGTTTAATGCTTTAAAAAAAGCAAAAAAAAAAAAACAAAAAAACTGTAAAGTATGTTCACAATCGACAGAATGAAAGACCAACATCGAGTAAGTCCAATATGAATGGGGAAAAAAAGTTCTGTAGAGAATATTTAAGAGCTATTTTTTTTTTTCTGTAGACGGAACTAATATTACAGACACTGTTAGTTGCGTATCAAAACACAGCTACCACAGCGGAACAGGCAACAATCACTCACGAACAACAACAACAACAAAAGTTAAAAAAACAAAACAAAAAATACAGTAGACTGAACAGTTACCTTTTCTTTTCCATTAGTTATCTTTCTTTACCTACTAGAAGAACCCTGTATGTTGGGGGGGGGGGGGGGGGGGGGGGGATAGAAGTCTGGTTTTCATGTAGATAATTTTGACAGGAAGTGTGTGGTGCACTTACTGCATATCTGATCCACAGGGTAGCAGATCATTCCGAGACCACAGGGAAAACCATCAGAGCAGCTCTCCCCAGGTCCGTGGAACGTGCTTGCTGGACAGCACCATACAGGAAGCTTTTAGTGACAATGGCCAGTTGAGGAGAGAAAGTAAGCGCCCAGAAAGAGGCCTCATACCTCTATGTGTATGCTGTTACCTGTACACATGACAGAAAGAGGCCTCACGCCTCTATGTGTATACTATTACCTGTAAACAAGACAGAAAGAGGCTTCACACCTCTGTGTATACTATTACCTGTAAACAAGACAGAAAGAGGCTTCACACCTCTGTGTATACCATTATCTGTAAACAAGACAGAAAGAGGCCTCACACCTCTATGTGTATACCATTACCTGTGCACATGACAGCAAGAGGCCTCACACCTCTATGTGTACACCATTACCTGTGCACATGACAGCAAGAGGCCTCACACCTCTATGTGTACACCATTACCTGTGCACATGACAGCAAGAGGCCTCACACCTCTATGTGTACACCATTACCTGTGCACATGACAGCAAGAGGCCTCACACCTCTATGTGTATACCATTACCTGTGCACATGACAGCAAGAGGCCTCACACCTCTATGTGTATACCATTACCTGTGCACATGACAGAAAGAGGCCTCACACCTCTACGTGTGTACACTTCTATGTGTATACTATTAACTGTGCACAAGACAACAGTATCCATGCCACCCAGCCCCAAACAAATTTATGTTTTAAAAGGTAATCATCCCAAATCCTCCAGTAAAAACGGGGGACAAACGAGTTACTGGACAAAGCACGACGCGTTTCGAATCCTCAGGTTGTCTTCAGGCAAAATAGAGCGATCTCTTATCTTCTCGAATTTGGCGCAAGATGGCCGTTGAATGAAAACAAGGCCGCTGGGAAGGAGACAAAATCCTGAAGTGTTCCATTTTTCATTTACAGAAACAAAAACAAAAAAAAAAAACACACATTGACTCCTTCTCTACAGCCTCATTTTCATTTAAAGCCCATCTTGCACCGAATTTAAGAAATAAATGATTGCTTCTTGTTCGTTTTCAACGTCCTGAATATATGTTTATCTTGCCTGAAGAAGACCTATGAGGTCGAAACGCGTCATGTTTTGTCTTGGACTTTGTCCCTGTTGTCTGGCGGATGAACTATAATCACTTTTTAAGATTTGTTTTAATTTCCGCCTGCACTTACCTCCCTTTGAATCTCAGTTTGTTTGGTTTGCTTTGTTTATGTTTGGATTGCTTTGCTTTGTTTTGTTCCGTTTTGTTTTTCCTCCAGCTGACGCCCAGAACTGCACTGCAACCTTATTCATTCGTAGTTTTCCCGTTGTGTCAGCTGACCTACAATGTGTTTACCTATATCTGTCTACTTTGTCTACCGACAGACAGACAAACAACAGACAGACAAATATCCTTGCCAGCAGGGTGTATTTTTCACTGGCATGCGAACAGGTTCTTCGGGCATATTATATGTTTTGACCAATGTGTCCTTACCATTGTTATCATATGTAAATTACGCCCCCCCCCCCCCCCCCCCCTCATAGGCGCCACACACACACACACACACACACACACACACACACACACACACGCACGCACGCACGCAGAGAGAGAGAGAGAGAGGTGGGAGAGAGAGAGGTGAGAGAGAGAGAGAGAGAGAGAGAAAGCGTAATTGAGAGAGACAGAGACAAGAGACAGACACACAAACAACAAATACACAGGCAGACAGACTGCAGACAGAGACAGACACACAGACAGAGTATTTTTTCATGTTACACAAGAGCATTTGGTTTTTCTATTTAGCAGTCAATACTGGAGGCGACAATTACGGACACCAAAAATAAATACAGACTATTTACGATATAATTTTTTGGTGTTTTTTTAACAGAATAGATTTATGATTCATTGATACAAAGAACTGCTTAAAACACACACACACACACACACACACACACACACACACACACACACACACACACACACACACACATACACGCACGCACGCACGCACGCACGCAAACATGCACACACACACACACACACACACACACACACACACACACACACACACACACACACACACGCACGCACTCACATACGCACGCACGCACGCATGCACGCACGCACGCACGCACGCACGCACGCACGCACGCACACACACACACACACACACACACACACGCGCGCGCGCGCGCGCCAAACTGATTACTCCCTTTTTCCATCATTTCTCTTACTTGCACCCAAACCCACCCCCTACCCCTGCCCCCCTCTGAGAGATGTAGGCAATGTATTGCCTCCCCTATAACTCTGTCTTGCTATCGATCAGCTACCGTTCTCAGGACAGGACAATTCAGTTGTGAGCGGTTCTCTCACTCACAGCAGCTCACCACGGCGGCTTTCCTCTTCAGTGTGTCGATAAAGACTGGGGGATCCAGCTGAACTATTCATGTAAATGTTTTCATTGACCCTTGTCTATAAACACTAAAAGAAAATAATCAAAAGAACTTTGCATTGAGAACAAAAGCTAATAAATAAATGAATGAATAAATAAGTAAACCAATGAATCAGTCAATCAATAAAAGGTTTGGGATGAAAAAGATCAGTGTCAACAACAGGGCTGAT
>JADBJO010001129.1:97500-102500 GCA_016801955.1 Conus betulinus
ACAAAAAATAATTTCGTAATGAGATATAAGATTTTATCACTATACCTGGTTTTCATCGAAAAACAAAGTCCTGCAAATTGTCAGAAAACGGGTCCATGTCTAGTGCACTCTGTAGGTGGTCTGATCGCCAGATACTCTCACAGAACATGGGTGAGGACCACCCTGAGTGCTGGTCCCTGTCCATGGTGTACTTACTGCATATCTTCTCATTCGGGTCGCATACCAGGCTATTATCACATGGTGGGTTTGTATCAGCACACACGTTTCACCAGCTGCCTGGGCTTGAGCTCCTGAAAACAACACAACACATAAGACTTAATTACGATGATAAAATGGTGCAGAGAATGAACATGCTCTACAACACATAAGACTTTTAATCACGGTGATCAAATGGTGCAGAGAATGAACGTGCTCTAGAAAGAGGTTTCTCCACACCTGTCCCCTTCACAGCCAATTTCCTGCACACAAGACAGCTGCACTCTGGTCACACAGACTGAAACTATGGCCAGGGCTGTAAAGTTCTCAGATCAGCGACAACGGCCGCGTATCCGAGGTCAAGGTGACCCCCATCCCTCACCCCCTTCCCCTCTTTCCTCACGGATGAGGAGGAGGTCAGCTGTGACCTGGTCGGTCTGGAGAGGCATGGGCGCCGCCAGCCTTCCTCAGCCCAAGACATTCTGCATGATGGAAACTGCGACAACACAGAAGACATTTGATATGGTGTACGGCCTCAGATCGCGAGGCCTCTCCGAGACTGTTCGACAGGGAACGGTACAGGGGAAGAGAAGAGGGGACACCAGAGAAAACAGATGGTCAGACAACGTCATGAAAGGGACCGGGTGTCGTATATAATACTGTCGCCGTGGAATTGTATCGTGGCGATGGCATTTTACGTGAAAAAATTGTTGCAGCGACAATATTTTCTGGAAAAAAAAATTGTCGTGCGACAACTTTTCACGAAAAATGTCCTATAGAATATTGTAGCTGTCCATAAAATACTGTTGCTTGAAATTTTGCGAAGAAGACAGAACCGAAATTTTCAAAAGATGAAATTCCTTTTGACCAAGATCAAAGACATGTGTTCGTTTCGTGATGCCGCGAAGTTAAGAAGTAACAAGATTCAAAGCATATAAACGTACTCCCAGTTTACGCGTGAGATACTCCATAAAGAGGAAAAACCGTCTTGGGCTGGTGTAGCCGTTAGTAATGGCTATTCGGGTAAACATCGGCCATCATCTGTATTCTATAATTAACATACTTGCAAGTTTGAGAAAGATCGACCAGGTACTTTCTGAGATTTTGCATAAAGAAGAAACCATTATGGGCCGTTAGTAGCGGCTATAACAGTAAACTAAAACATCGAGCATCATCCGTGACCCATAATGAACATACCTACGAATTTTCAGAAATATCGGCCACATGCTTTCTAAGATATTCCATAAAGAAGAAAAACCGTTATGGGTCGTTACAGCCGTTAGCAACGGCTATAACGGTAAAGTAAAACGTCGGGCATCATCCGGGTCCCATAATGAACATACCTACGAATTTTCAGAAAGATCGGCCATGTTCTTTCTGAGATATTCCATGAAAAAAGAACCGTTATGGGCCGTTATAGCCGTTTGTAATGGCTATAACGGGAAAATAGACATCGGGCATCATCCGGCTCCCATAATGAAGATACCCACTAATTTTCAGACAGATCGGCCTTTCTGAGACATTCCATAAAGAAGAAAAAACCGTTATGGGCCGTTATATTCGTTAGTAGTAACGGCTATAATGGTAAAATAGTACATTGGGCATCATCCGTGACCCATAATGAAGATATCTACAAATCTCAGAAAGATCGGCCAAGTACTTTCTGAGATTCCGTAAAGAAGAAAAACCGTTGTGGGCAGTTGTAGCCGTTAGTAACGGCTATAACGGTAAACTAAAACATCGACCATCATCAGTGACCCATAATGGTCATTCCTGCAAATTTTCAGAAAGATCGACAATGTGCTTTCTGAAAGATTCCATAAATAAGAAAAAAACCGTTATGGGCCGTTATAGCCGTTAGTAACGGCTATAACGGTAAACTAAAACATCGGGCACCATTCGTAACCCATAGTGAAGATACCTGCTAATTTTCACAAAGATCGGTCAAGTACTTTCTGAGATATTCCATAAAGAAGAAAAACCGTTACAGGCCGTGACAGCCGTTAGTAACGGCTATAACGGTAAACTAAAACATCGGGCATCATCCGTGACCCATAATGAACATTCCTACAAATTTTCAGAAAGATCGACAATGGGCTTTCTGAAAGATTCTATAAAGAAGAAAAACCGTAATGGGCCGTTTTAGCTATTAGTAACGGTTATCACGGTAAAGTGAAACATCGGGCATCATCCGTGACCCATAATAAACATACCTGCTAATTTTCACAAAGATCGGCCAAGTACTTTCTCAGATATTCCATGAGAAGAAAAACCGTTACAGGCAGTTACAGCCGTTTGTAACGATTATGATGGTAAAATAAAACATCGCGCATCATCCTTGACCCATAACCAGAGAGAGAGAGAGAGAGAGAGAGAGAGAGAGAGAGAGAGAGCATTTCTTCGTTTCCATTCTAAAGTACTCCCTGTTCTTTAAGAACTGGGAGTACAAAAAGGTCACATAGTCCAATAAGGTCGAAGCGGTTTAAATATCTAATAACGCAAATTTCTCAAATATCATTGTCATAATTATTTCTCTTTCTTCGTCGTACACTATTTAGGCCTATTAATGATGAGCAGTCAAAAAAACTGCAACATGTAATAAGTATACTATAGTGCCATGGAACTACTACACATCATTTTTTTTTTTTTTTTTTTTTTTTTTTTTTTTTTTTTTTTAAAATAAGATCCAAATCAGAAATTCGGAGACATTTGGCGTAGAAGGAAAGGAGTTTTTAAGAGTTGGGTGTAGCATGTAATGAATTAGGATATCCATAATATAAAAGTGCGGTTATTACACGATTTCGTGTCTTTCGTTGTCTTCCCATGACTATCCATATGTCTTCCCATGACTATCCATATTGACATTCACATAGCCCTGTCACCCTATTATGTAATATTATGGGGATAATTATATGATTTGTTCCCTCGCTTTGACCCCCTCTCTGCCCCATCCATATCTGACCTATCATACCTCCTTCAACGGTTTTGGTCCCTCTTGTACTGTAAGGGAGTGCATGAGTGAGGAAAGTGTGTGAGTTTGTGTGCGTGTGTGCCCACGCATGCGTATGTACATGCGTGTGTGCGTACTCTCTCTCTCTCTCTCTCTCTCTCTCTCTCTCTCTCTCTCTCTCTCTCTCTCACACACACACACACACACACACACACACACACACACACACACACACGTGGAACACGTAAAACGCGCATGCGCGGGCATACACAAACAAACTCGAACACGCACATACACTTCTACAAAGAGATAATTGTGTAACTTGCAGGGTTTGTGCGGAAAAGTCTTAAGCGTTCTGTTCAGTTGTCTAGGGAAAGAGTATCGTCCCACGAGATGTTCAGAGTGGTTGGGGTATGTAAA
The DNA here is from genome assembly GCA_016801955.1 of Conus betulinus. Classification (NCBI taxonomy): domain Eukaryota; kingdom Metazoa; phylum Mollusca; class Gastropoda; order Neogastropoda; family Conidae; genus Conus; species Conus betulinus. The sequence goes on from JADBJO010001129.1 coordinate 101,066, forward strand.
GTGACAGCTGACACGAGGGTGTGTCCTAGGAGAGAGAGAGAGAGAGAGAGAGAGAGAGAGAGAGAGAGAGAGAGAGAGAGAGAGAGAGAGAGAGAGAGAGAGAGAGAGAGAGAGAGAGAGAGAGAGAGAGAGAGAGAGAGAGAGAGAGAGAGAGAGAGAGAGAGAGAGAGAGAGAGAGAGAGAGAGAGAGAGAGAGAGAGAGAGAGAGAGGAGAGAGAGAGAGAGAGAGAGAGAGAGACAGTATGGACAAATGAATCATAATTGCATTTGAGCATGAATGCGGTTGTTTCAGGACAGACACACACACACACACACACACACACACACACACACACACACACACACACACACACACACACACACACACACACACACACACACACACACACCACACACACACACCGTCGCACTCACCACATACAATACACACACACACATACTTGCACGTACGTTCTCTCCACATACAGAGACTTAGAGTTCCAGAGAGAGAGAGAGAGAGAGAGGGGGGGGGGGGGGGGGGAGGCAGAGACCAACTGACAGTTATGATGGACAGAGTGAAACTAAAGAGAGTCAAAAACAGAGGGAGGGCGATACATAGAGAGAATGAGCGAGAAAAAACAAATAGAGACAGAAGATAGACCGACAGTCAAGCAGACACAAATAAAATCAAAGACAGAAAGACAATGGGGCAACTGGTACGTAAAACCATGAGAGAGGGAGGTGGGGTAGAGTTGGGACAGAGACCGAACGTGTCTTCGACGTCGTATTTTTGTTGTTGTTGTTTGTGTTTGTGTTGTTTTTTTTCTTCTTCTTCTTTCGGGAAATGCCGTTCAGAGCGACAACTTTTTACGACAGCAATTTTTTTCCTACATGAAATGCTGTCGCTGTAACATGATTTTATTTTTTTAGGCAACGACACGATTTTATGGACGTTTCTCGTGAAATCCTGTCGCGCTACCAATTTTTATGAAATTAAGTCGATGAGCGGTAATTTTTCATGAACCAGTTGCAGTATTTCCCGGGAAATACTGTCGCTGTGATTGTGGGCAGTGGGATGATGTAGTGATTGTGGCCGGTAAGATGATGTAGTGATTGTGGCCGGTGGGATGATGTAGTGATTGTGGCCGGTGGATGATGTAGTGATTGTGGCCGGTGGATGATGTAGTGATTGTGGCCGGTGGGATGATGTAGTGATTGTGGCCGGTGGGATGATGTAGTGATTGTGGCCGGTGGATGATGTAGTGATTGTGGCCGGTGGATGATGTAGTGATTGTGGCCGGTGGATGATGTAGTGATTGTGGCCGGTGGGATGATGTAGTGATTGTGGCCGGTAAGATGATGTAGTGATTGTGGCCGGTGGGATGATGTAGTGATTGTGGCCGGTGGGATGATGATTGTAGTGATTGTGGCCGGTGGATGATGTAGTGATTGTGGC
>JADBJO010001129.1:110000-125000 GCA_016801955.1 Conus betulinus
ATTTCAAGGGTAAGTAACTGAGCACCATTCCAGCAACTTACAGAGCAGCTTTGGTGTTGCAATGACTGCAAGAAATATTCCATTATAAACAAAGCTTGCTCTTATGTCTTAGATTGAAGAAATAGGGGGAGATTAGCATTCATATCTGCAGTGGTAGATAATTCTGCCCAACTAACAGTATGTGCTTGAATGGGTGAATGGGTAATAATAAATGCTTCTCAAAATGAGCCTTCGGCAAGTTTATTGTCTCCAAAGGGGAGACCATCTGCAAATGGGAGGAAACTCACTAACATGTCATTGTGCTTGGTCAGATACTGGTATTTCGAAAACAGATGTTTCTCCTCATATATATATATATATATATATATATATATATATATATATATATATATATATATATATATGTGTGTGTGTGTGTGTGTGTGTGTGTGTGTGTGTGTGTGTGTGTGTGTGTGTGTGAGAGAGAGAGAGAGAGAGAGAGGAGAGAGAGAGAGAGAGAGAGAGAGAGAGAGAGAGACGTACATACATACATAAATAGATATTCACTGAGTGCTTTTCTTTCACTCGCACAAACATACATGTATTTGAGAGAGCGCGTGCGCGCGCCTGTGTGTGTGTGTGTGCGTGCGTGCGTGCGTGCGCACGTGCGTGCATGCGCGCGCGTGTGTGTGTGTGTGTGTGTGTGTGTGTGTGTGTGTGTGTGTGTGTGTACACATCAAGCCATCCAGAGTTTATGGATCTCTTTTCCAATACCCGAATAGATGACTCCGTTGAAATGTGCCGTATTTCAGAATGTTATGTTTTTTTTCTTTTTCTTTTTAATTTGCTCGGATGTATGAGCCTCTTTGACAGAAAGAAAATGGTTTTAAATGCGAGTGTCAGATGTAGAGGATCACCTAAATTCGTGAACACTTTGGTGTGGACTTTAAAAACCACTGTACGATGCAGATTAATTCACGTCAGGGGAGTAAAGCAATCAAGTGTGTATGGACAGGACAAAGCAGAGAAAAATTCTAAGGAGAGCTTGACAACCTAAAGTCTTTAGAGAAGAAGCGCTTTCATGCACACTCTGAGGGGGGTTGGATTGTGATCAGGTCATGACTCATTGATGTCTTTCTGTTGTGAGAAATTTGTTGACACTACCGTGATTTTATCTCCTCTAGACAATCCCGAAGCGCGTGTTGAATCTTCACACTTGAGAGTGAATATGAGAAAGAGAACGAGAGAGCGAGCGAGCGAGCGAGAGAGAGAGAGAGAGAGAGAGAGAGAGAGAGAGAGAGAGAGAGAGAGAGAGAGAGAGACAGACAGACAGAGAGAGCATGCATGCATGCAAGAGTATGTATGTGTGCATGTGTAGTCTAGAAGTGTGTGTGTGTGTGTGTGTGTGTGTGTGTGTGTGTGTGTGTGCGCGCGCGTGTGTATGCGCGCACATGCTAATCTGTGAAGCAAGTACACAAAAACGTTTTGTCCATAAACTAGCTTGATCACTTGTGTGTGTGTGTGTGTGTGTGTGTGTGTGTGTGTGTGTTTTCCAGCTGATATGTACATGTGTGTGTGTGTGTGTGTGTGTGTGTGTGTGTGTGTGTGTGTGTGTGTGTGTGTGCACGCGCGTGTGTGTGTGCGTGTATGTGTGTGAAAGAGAGAGAGATAATAAGATAAGACAATGTTGCTTATAGCCCAGCCGACCGCAGAGAGAGAGAGAGAGAGAGAGAGAGAGAGAGATGAGAGAGAGAGAGAGAGAGAGAGAGAGAGAGAGGAGTACAATATAACACTGTAGACACGACTTAAACACCTGATCCTCATTTGTAATTATCTTTATTGCCAACGATCAACAAAACATGGTAAATACATTGTTAGGTTTTCTTGCCTCATAATGCTACATTCAACAGGCAACTTTAAACATAAGCCAGTATGAAACTGCAAAATTGGAGCAAAAAGGTTTAATACATGTACGGTTATGCTCTTCTTGTCCGTCTGTGACTGTGAGCATTTTGAAAAATTACCGTAAACCCAGACTGAATGTAAAAGCAAATAACAAATGATGCAAAATAACAATCCTTTCATTTGTGTTGGAGAGAAGCACATAATTTTGGGCATAAGAAATGGAAAATGGAAGTTTTGCACATTCTTTCAGCAGAGTTCGAAAAGGGAGAATAACACCTTATTTATGGACACGCTTGCTTTCGAGCTTGCTTCCCTTTGATATGGAAACCGCTCGCCCGCGAGAGAGAGAGAGAGAGAGAGAGAGAGAGATTCTTCTTTCAAGGTTCTTGAAAAGAAGAAGAATATAATGAAATAAAAACCTGTGTAGCACAAGCGTACGTGTGCACGTGCATGTGTGTGTGTGTGTGAACGAAACAACTAAAAAAAAAAAAAAAGAAAAAAGCTTAGTGCAGCCAATAAATTCAGATGATCATTTTGAAATATTAGCTCCCATCATTTCACACAATTCATGTCCAGTAAGGTAGTAAACTACACATGCTCACTAGTCAGAATTCATGTAAATATGAAATGCTGCATGCATATGATCACCAGGTTTTTTAACAAATGACTTTATGAGTGACGAATGAGACAAACAACAACAACTTCATGAGTGACTTATAAATTCACTCAGAATTTTACTGCACAAATTTTCACAATCTGGAACAGCGGTAGAATAACTACACAATACCTTCAAACATGTAGGGAATGTGACTGAAATTAGAAATTGAAAGTATAAACATTATTCCATTTCAAGCCAGATCTCTAGCATGTCTAAAGAGACTTGATTTTTTTTTTTCAAGTGTCTGTTACTGTTTAACCATCATTTTCTGAAAATCGTGATCACATAGTTTAAGAAAAAAACACCGAAAAAGCTGAAACGAATGCACACACTTTCATAGAGGTTTTGGAACAACTATGGAGATCACAAATGCTAATTTAAGAAAATTTCATTGTTGTTGCACAACTGTTCAGGCGCTCAAACACAACTCTGTGACCCTTTTCAATTAACACAAATTTCAAGAAAGAACCATGACATTTTTTTTTCAAATCCAAAATATGACATGAACAAAGGAATCCTGTTCTTGGACATTTTCTGTTCCAGCGAATGTGGTCCACTAATCGTAAGCAAAGAGTTCACACACAGTCAGGGTCAGGCGAGAGATCTTGGGGGGAAAGCTTACTGCAGCTGGATTCTAGGGGCCACGAAGGCTCATGTTCTTTACTGGTGGCAAAGTTCCTCTCTGTAGCGGAGGTCAGTATCACGAACCAACCAAGGGAATGCACTGTGTGTGTGTGGATTGATTAACCCGGTAAAACTCACCTGTAATCACTGTCAATGCAAAAGCAGAAGCAGGTGTGCGTGTGTGTGTGTGTGTGTGCACGTGCGCGCATACCTGCATGTGCACAGTTATATAAAAAGGCACATTATTCTATGCATTTCTATCTATTCTCTGTACATTGTGACTTCTTTCCTAAGAGAGGACAAACGACCCTTAAATGATTGTTCTTTCCTAAGGAAGAGCAACTGTTCAAGGATCGTATGTCTTCTCTTCATGCACAGTGGAACCTTTCAAACATCACTTTCAGAAATCCTTTAATAAACATTAGGTCACTCAAGGAGTGGACCAGTACCAAGACTGCACAGATCCTTTTTTTGTGCAGAACTGCAGGAAAAAAAAAATACAAGAAGCAGAAAGTGTGTTTACACACAGAGACACCTACTTCTGGTTTTGTGATGACAAGTGAGTTTTAAAGTGTATTTAAATTAATGGAGCAGAGCAGACCGGTTTACCCTAAAACTGCTGTTGGCATACTTCTCAACAAAAAAAAAGAATGTATTTTCCTCAAAGAGTGTGTACAAAATTCCATCTTTATCAAACCGGGGTATGGGTGGGGGGTGGGGGGGGGGGGGGGGGGGGAGGGTTTGGTGGAGGGACATTTTGTTTTCACCTGCCATCACCTAGTCTCTAGAATATTTTCCTCCAACATATTTAATTTAATTTGATGTATTCCTCATATTTTCACCATACCTGCATACAAAAAAAAAAAAAAAAAAAAAAAAAAAAAAAAAAAAAAGAATCATATGGCAAACAGGCCTGGAGGAGGGAAAACATGGAGGGGGGAAGGGTGGGGGGGAATACAGACAGGCTTCTTTTCAACTTTCTGTCAAAAATGAATGTCGACCTACTGAGCGGCAAAATGAAGGTTTCAAATACTTAGCAGCAAGCCTCTAGCTATTGTTGTTCTCTTTCAGGTGAGAATAAGCAAGAAAAGTAAGTGAACAACAAGCAGAAAAGAAAAAAAAAAAAAAAAAAAAATGTGGGTAAATGAGTCTTCAGTGCTCCTCTCCCCCTCCCTCCCCATCTCTTCTAGAAATACATAAAATGTAAACATTTATTAAACTGCTAAAAAGTTAGACATGATCAATATCAGCTTGAAAGCAGTTACTATACAGAGTGTTCATGCTCAGCAGATACTTTGTTGTGACGTTGCGGAAAAAATCCTGATCAAGCACTCTGAGAAAGATTTGCACTCATGTCCAACATTTCACAGGTTCGTTCTAGGCTACAATTCCATCTTCCCTTCAAGTTTCTTTTTTAAAGAAAATCAAATAAAGATGAACATGTATATTCCTGAAGAGTTTAAATGAAGGACACTTTATAGGGAGCTACAACTACAACAGAACAAGACAAACATGTTCCAGACTTGGAAAAAGTCTTTAAAATGAAAGAGAGGGTCAGAAACTATGCATACAATAAACACAGACTAAATGTACCTGAAAACAAAAAAAATGTTTAAAGTGACAGTTTGCACTGGGAGCCATGTTTAGTACAGATAAATGCTAAAATTTTACACACACACACACACACACAAGTTGTTACTGGGAGATCTTTACTGGGAACCAAGTCTCATACAGATGAGACTAAAATGTACCTGAAAAAAAAAAAAGATCTTTAAAGGGAAGGAGAATGTGTGTTTCTTGGGAGGCAAGTCTGGTGTAAAGAAATTTTTTTCTCCCCTTTCCTCTCCTCCCCTGCTCAAAAAAAAAAAAAGGTCTGAAAGGAATACAACTGTGTCTGTACACAAACCTAAAATAAAGTAGAAGATGTTTAAGAAAAATATCATTGAAGAAAGCAGGACATTTAGTATAGGATTGTTTTTTTTTTTTCAGCAAAGTCTCATTAAAGCTCTCTGCATGCTATTTCTCCATTTCTTTTCTACTGGTCTTTCCAGCACCTGGGTTTACTATTTTCATGCTCCACTGCACTGTCAACAACAACAACAAAAAATGTAGAAGCCTTTTAGCCAATCTGTTCTTCTACTGCAGCTGCATGGAATACACTTTCAAGTTTGTTTGTTTTTGTTTTTCACCGCAGGGAAAGGAGAGGTGGGGTGGGTGTGGAGTGGTGAGGTAAAGGGTTGGCAACCATACTGAGAGTGAAAGGTAAACAAAAAGCCAAAAGCAGTGAATCAAACCATACGTGAAAGATACTCCTGGTTACAAATGTGACAGAATTTAACTTTATCTCCACTCTTCCCTTCATAATATTACTGGAAAGATAACAGACCACATGGAAATTACTTTAAAAACTGAAAAGAAATATGTGTAAAGCTATGGAATGAGTAGAAAAATCATCTAGACTGAAAAAAAAATATATATATATAAAAGCTCAATACGGATAAAACAAGTCAGAAAAGAGAATACATGAATTGTGATTTCTGGAAAGCTTAAACTCTGGAATGAATAGAAAATCATGAAACTGCGTATGACAGTTCTGACAGCAATACATCAACATCATGCAACCAGTAAATATGAATATTTTGTATACTTTCTGTATGGTACCTGAAATATGTACACAGAGAGACGTACCAACTGTAAGATGACTGCAACAGTAATGATAATCTTAAACACTGAAGTATGATTACAAACATGTTTATTTGATTCATGTGTGATGTATCATAAAACATGAACAGTAACCATTGATGTAATATAAACACTATTCAATGAGGAGGACAGAAAGAACCTGAGAGACAGAAGACATATGGAAGTAGGGGGAATGTGGTGGGGGGAGCGAGGGAGAAAGCAAAAAAAAAAAAAAAGAGAGACACTTTTCCTTGCATCAATACAATCAGTTCATGTAAAGTTTGCCCATCAAAGAATAGAGTATTTTCTATCAAGCAGGTGTACTTTGGAAACTTCTCATTAAACAATAGAGTATTTTCTATTAAGCAGGTATACTTTAGAAAAATTTTTTGCATCTGGCCGTTTTTCTACCCAAACTAGTGAAAGTGGTATGTGGATCAGAAGTTGATTTAGATTTTAGTACCATCAGGAGTAGCTGAGAGTGCACCACATTGTGAAACTTTCTGTCAAAGCTTTTCTTTCGTTGAATTCATAATTTTGATGCTGAGGGAACACCAATCCCTTGTGCCTAAACTAAAAAGAAAAAAAAGGAAGAAAAAAAGCGTCCACTGAAACACCAACAATGAAGACATACTATACTGATGGCTCTCTGCAATCTTAGTACGTGTAAGTGCAGGCTGTTATGAGCCTGCCTTGTGTGAGGGATCAGACTCAATTATCATGTCCTCAACTGACCTTGACAAAATGATGCCAAACGTTGCTACATGACAGATGTGGCTGCCCTAAGAGTGTCGTGGCAAGCATCAGACGTGTATCATGTCTTTGTCAAGGCTGTTGTGAGGCATTGTACCAGAACTGGACTTGGGCCATGTGCATGACTGAAGTTTATGGCATGGCAACTTTTGCTAGTGAAAGCCTTTGTTTGCTACTTTGGATGTGTTGTATCAGAATTCGATTCTCACTATGTCTTCAACAGATCATTGATTATATACTTGCAAGCAACCTTGCCACATGATATTTTGCTGTTGTGAGAGTGTTTTGTATCAGCATTGAGCTCTGTTTAACTGTCTTGGACAAATGTTTATGATGTGGCAAACCTTGCTACATGAAAGTTTCGGCTGTTGTGACAGCGCATCATGTGAGAATCAGACGATTACTTTCTTCCACCGATATTTATAACACAGCAACAACCTTGCCTCGTGAACTTTTCAGCTCTTATGAGAGGTGCAGCATGTGAGAACCAGATTCATATTCTGTCCTAGACTGACGTTTATGATATGACAACTTTGCTACATCAAAGTTGTGGCTCTGTTACTATGTCCTTGATTGACATTTCACTCTGCAACACAGAGGACAGGAGTATTTCACTTTTGTACAAAAGCCTATGTACACTTTACAGTTATATATCACAATAACAGTATATGTCAGAAAAAAAAATTGTATACATGGCAAGCTGAGAAAGATACAAATATAACTGAGAACTTATGCTTGTGTATGCATACGTTCAAGAGGCCATTTGTATGCTACTGTAAATATGGTAGCATTTTTTCCCAGAGAGAGAGAGAGAGAGAGAGAGAGAGAGAGAGAGAGAGAGTGAGTGTGTGTGCATGTGTATAAAACGTATGTGTGCATGCCTTCTCTCGCTGGCTTAACAACTTTTCACTGAGAGCGATGTTAGGATATCAGATGAGAAAAATAGTTTCCTCATGTGTATCTGTGTGAGAGATAGAGAGACAGAGACACACACACACACACACACACACACACACACAAAACACATACATACACACACTCACACAGAAAGACAGACGAACAGAGAACTTACAATCTTTCAAAGTTTAAGAAACCAAAAGCTGCATTGTAAGCAAAGAAAGAGAGAGAGAGAGAGAGAGAGAGAGAAGAGAGAGAGAGAGAGAAAAGAGATGTGTGTGTGTGTGTCAATGTGTGTGTGTGTGTGCGTGTGCATGTGTTTGTGTGTGTGTGTGTGTGTGCGCACGCGTGTGTGTATGTGCATGTGTCTGTGTGATTCCAAGTGTGCTTGTGTGTCTGAGAGTTGCATGGCACCGTATTTCCATCTTTCACACAAAACTAAGTGGCGGGTGGAAAAGGGAGCCCACTGAAAGACTGGTAGACAAGAGTGCAGAGAAAAGAGGATGAGAGAAAGAGAGACTACCAGGCAGATATATGTTTTCTCCTATGTGATCTATCAAATGACAAAAACCAAGCCCCGGAGAGGGTGACCCGTACAAAAACTCTGTTGAAGTCTAATGATACAATTCCTGTACATGGCACAGTCTGGAAGAAGGCCTGGGTGATAGATGAATGAAAAGAATGGGCAGTGACACAAAAACACACCAACTTTTGAACTCATTTCATCAGGATGCCAAGATGGAGAATATGACGTTGAGCAAAACATGTTGGATAAATCGGATATAACATTGGATTCATGGGTCAGCAGCATGATGTATATATGATAGTTATAGAAATCCAGGTATGTATTACAGTGTACATCATTTACACATCCTTTAGTCTCTTGATCAGTTTATCTTTTTTTTCCCTTGACAATACAATGAAAAAAGCATTTGCACAAACTGGCTAGTTCCGTTGAAAATACTAAAGTACCATAAAGATTAAACAGTGGTCTACTTCAATTAAGGATGTATGTATATATATATATATATATGTGTGTGTGTGTGTGTGTGTGTGTGTGTGTGTGTGTGTGTGTGTCTTTTATAGTGCACTGCAAAGTTCACTCTGAGCAATTTTCACAATTGTGATCAAGCACTTGAGTCCTGCTGGCAAGCCATTGTCTGTGACATACTGAAAACTAATATTTCAATCTAATCTGATGGCACTTCTTCATAACCGCTGTGATGACAAGGACAAACTGTGGCACAGACTTCAGGACCAGAACCAGACCTCGATGACAAGTGCAGTGTCATCACAGGCCCTCGATCTGTCAAACACCTCATGAGGCTTGCTTATACCAGCACTAACGAGGAGGAGGCAACAGGTGTGACAGGTGGATTACTTCAAGCTGAAGGCTGCTGGGTCGTTCCTGTCAGCGAATGGCGGGTGAAGTGTCAACATAATGTACAGAACTGCCAGTGTCTGAACCCTCTTCATGCATCCATGCACACAGATCACCAGATATGGGTGGCCATGCCCCTGTGTAAGCCATGTCAGCTTTAAATGGGTTATGCAAACACAAACACATCTACCCCCTCTGTGTGTCTATGCTCGCTTATTACCAGATATACATGGTAAAAATCCCGTATATGCTTTTCTATGGGTTATGGAAACACAAAAATTCCCTAGCAAGTAGTGAGACACTAGAAGAGGGGTGGACACCACCAAATGCTTTCTATGGCAATGCTGTAATAAACATTCAGCTCAGCAGAAACAGCGTTTGTTTGTTTGCGGCACCCAGTCCACATCCAGAAAGTTAAATGAGGGAATACATACAAACATAAAGTCAAACTGGCCTCACTGCCTTACACCCCAGTCATATGCCTGTGCAAGTATGACTTGCATATATTTCACAACTCAGCTCGAGTCAAATTTATTTTCACTTTCAAATGAAACTCATATCCCTTCACACTGTTCTCATTCCATCTGAAGGGCTAATTACGACTGACATTCTCACAGCCAACTACTGAGGTAACAGCTTTACTGGACCTTTCCCCCGCCCCCTTGCTCAAAAAAAAAAAAAAAAAAAAAAAAAAAAAAAAAAAAAAAAAAAAAAAAAAAAAAGAAGCACCTACAAGCTCTTGCAGTGCTGTGCATGCCAGGACTGACTTTAAATCCACTTGAATTTTCAACCCCAAATGTGAAGACCTACGGGGTATTGCACTGTCTTCTGTCAAACCCCACATTTCTCAACACAGGAATTGAAGAAATCCTGATTGGAGCCTGTCTTTTTCGTCACGAACAGCATATACAATGGTAGAAAGCCAGTCAGTTAGTGAAGCAACAAATTTCACATCTGTTCAAAGCTGACCATATACCACCTTTAATTAAGGAAGCATCTGTTTTTCAGTGAATGCCAATGGCAAAACTGATCTGCTCCCAGCCAGAGGTATAGACATAGGAGGATAGGTATCTTTGGCTTCTGCTACTTGAATAAGAGTTCCATGGCACATGTTGAAGGCATTCACCACTTCCTGCAGATCTGAACAACTCTTTTTCTGTTTTTCCATTCACCACCACTTGTCTGCTGACATTGTCAAACTGTCAGGTTTAACAGAAGCGCACACATGGTGGTTCGCATGTGGGCCAAGGCTACGTGCAGGTAGTCGGTCAATCTCACTGAACAGCCTCCAACACACTGGCATACAAGTTTACCTAAGAGGGCAGCCCGCCCAACTGAACAATTCTCTTGTGGCATGTGGTGACTGTAATGCCCAGAGGTGGGTAGTAGCCTACTGGAGAGAACGGGGTAAAGGCAAATGGCGGGAAAGTGAGGCACCATACTTGTTCTTTCTCATTCACATCTTTGTTGCAGCAATGAAATGGTTAAACATCCATCATCAGAAGTTTCCTATCATGCCCTTTCTCTTCTTCCTTGGGAGTCTATACTTGCTCTTCAGCTATTCTTTTGAATAAACCTTTAAAGAACTTGAAATAGGAAAATTATTCAGCGTACCTTCTTGCTAGTCTTCACCTTCGTTTTATTTTGTAGTAGAAACTGCTTTGTGCACACATTTTGGATAAATGTGAGACTGATGAGAAAGGGTCTATTTGTTGGGTTGAGTCAGGTCATTTTCTGCGCACTGAAGCTGCCACAGTAGAGCATCGCTGAGCGAAAGGGGAACAACTGTTGCTCACTGTGTGCCGTGCCCGCTGCAACCTGGAACATGCACCGGTCTGGTATCACAGATGATTAGGACACGCGCGGTTTTTTTGAAAGGGTTGCTTTCTTTTCTCTCTCCTCTCAAGGAGAAACAAGTCCCCCGCCCTTCTAAATAACACACACACAGACAGAGAGACACACACACACACCACTAACACCAACACACACAAAAATTCACAAGCACACAACACACCCAATACCACCATTTGCTCAACTTAGTACTTATGACAAGAATTTAGCAACTAGTAAAACAGGCTTGGAACAGCTGACTCAAAAAAAAAATCTCTGAAAATGTATTTTTCCAAACTTTTCAAAAAATGTTTCATGCAGGCTGCTTTTTAAAAAAAAAATTCTGTCCTCAAAACACACCTGCAAGATAACATCTCCTTAAAAACTCTCAAAATAATTTATCTATCTCATACGGAATCTTGTTCGTTACCCACACAAACTCGACGTTGAAGAAGTATTCCTCCCTTGTCCCTGTAACCCCAAACTCCCTTCCATCCCACCTTCCTCCCCCCGTTTGTAAACTGGGCTCAGCAACATCAATACACAACAGTTCTAGTTCAGGCACCAGCCAGTCCCTGCGGCAAAAACACCTACCTTGAGAAGGGCCTGCGCAGATAGGACTTGATCTTGGACTTGACAGAGGGGCGTGGCTTGCTGCCTGGTCTGGACGTGCTGTTGCTGGGATAGTAGATCTCTGTCCCTGTCGCCGGGGGACACCACTGACCCCATGGATAAATTAGCGGGGTCAACATGTGAGCCGTCGTATGCGCTACTTCCTTCTGCCCTTGGTTGCTGTGGACATCATTAGAATAATGTAGATTTTCTCCTTGTGACTTGCTGAGTCGGAGCTAATGCTGCAATATTTGAGAGATCTGATGCATTAATAATTCATTATCAAATATTGCAATGACCCTAAACCTAGTAAATAAACATATGATATACCTTATTGCACTCTGTGAGTGATCAGAGACAACTTTATTTCTAATGCAAACCTCTTTCTCCCCTGTCTGTAGAACAGTAACAGTACAGGACAGGCAGTAGTTTGTACGTTGTGGTGGGCACATGGTGACTACTGCACACTTTCCTTCAGGACAACAGCAATATTTTTCAAACAACAGCGGAGACATGAAAGTTCAGCAATATTTTGCCAATATCACTTGATCTCAGCAATACTGGAGATTTCACTTCAAGAAACTGCTGTTTCAGGTTGTTGTTAATGGCACTGAAATCCTAATGTATTTTGACAAAAAACAGAGCATACAGTTTGTCATGTTTTGGCTAGTTGAATGGCAGACAATATTCCATAATCAGACTGAAACAGGTAATGCTTGTACAGTGTCTTCTAAGGATGTTTTCCTGTTCCTTTGTCATTTAGAACTGAACAGAACATTAAATGATCACTAATGTATGGCCAGGTGGTCAACCTGAACATAAGTACGAATTTTATCGATCTGCACTCTTGGCAGGTCACAATGTAAGGAAATGTCCTGTCCAGCTGAACCTGGTGTGTTCAAAAGGAAATCATAAAGGAGACAGTGAGACAAAAACAGTAAATAACACACAAGAGCAACTTTTCCTTGGGCTTTGTGGTCTTTGGAAGGTTTTTCTTTTCTAATGTTTTTTAGCTGTCTCCTGTTGCGTGCCACTCCAGGGGCATGACCCCCCCGGCCGCCCATTCCAGCCACGCCCTGGCTTCTCCTGTCAAAGCCCCAGTACCAGCAGTCCACTGGAGGGGTCTGTCAAGGGGCCGGAACAGCTCAGTTGGTAGAGCGCTGGACTCATAATCTTAGGGATGCAGGTTCGAATCTCCGCCGGGCTGTTTCAGTACAGGGGGATTTTTCCCTCGGAGTTAACATTGGTTCTGACTCCCACTTCCCATACAGTCCTTCCAATAAGACAAACCAAGGCTCTGTGTGTCAATGCATGATAACATCTTGCACACACGTAAAATCCCATCACCGATTTTTTGGAAGAGAAGGCCAGTTTGGTCGTTGGTATGGATGACACGTTACACATAGCATGCACCTTTCCCGAAGTTGGAGTATGGCTGCCTTAATGGAGGGATAAAAAAACGGTCATACACACAAAAAGTGTCAGAATAATCAACTTGATGATTGGAAAGACGAACGAAGAAAGAAGGAAAGAAGAAGAAGGTCTAGTGGATATGAGGCAACCCACTAGAGGAAGGACTCCACCAGAGGAAACAGAGCACTGCTTGTGCTACTGGGTCACTTTGGCAGTGCTCGGTGGTGCCTGTTCTGATCCAGCCCAGTCCAAGACATCACCCACTAAGCCCCCTACTGATGACAACAACTGCTTAGCTGTAGAGGCAACGTGAGTGAACGTCCCCCTCAGGAGAGTATGACATGAACTCTCCAAGGGCAAACAGCTGGAGAGGAAACAGATGCTGAGGTAACCACAAGAGCAGTGCATGTAGGGGCCACCCAGTTTGCGTTTTTTTGTTCACTAAAGTGACTGGGCGGTATTTCACATTTACTGTTATTATACACTACTGTTTTACCCAGGTCCAAGAGATACAGACACCTGCCATGTCCGTCAGGAAATGTGAGCAACACTAATGACATATTCATTAGCTGGATGAAACGTGACTGTGTCATTCCAGTCTTCCCATCTGAGCCAACAGCGAAATGAACACTGGATAGGAGCCAGTCGAGGGTAAAAAATTCCATAAGTATAACTGGCTGTGGTATAAACTTAACCCGCAACCTCAAGCCTGGAATCCATGACACAAACAAGTGCTGCACAACGGCAGCTGGCAGGATGGCAACTTTTATATCCATAATGAGAGAAAAAACATGGATTAAGACGGCAGGAGGTAAGTCTACTGCCTTGCTTTTCTGTGTCTGCTTTGGAGTCTCACTGCTCAGCGAGGCTGGCCCACTGCTCACTGCCAGTGCAACAAACCACCATGCAAGTGCTTCAAACAGACCTGAAGGCTTAAAACTGCAGCCGGTGTATCTGTTAACCAAAAATAGCATATTTTCTACAAAGAGTGTGTATACAAATCCAAATCTTTGCAAAAAAAGCGGGAATGGGGAGGGGGCAGGGGGTATTCCTTTCCACCTGCCATCACACTACAAAGGCTTCTTCTGAACCATCTGATCTTGCATTAATTACCGGCAAAAGAGGTTCTTTCTGACACAAATTACATTCAAACCCTGATTCATTAGCACTCTTTGGTACTAACTCATGCCTTTTTGCCGTTTTTTTTTTTTTTTTTTTTTTTTTTTTTTTTTTTTTGTGTGTTTCTGGACATGCTGTCGAAACCACAAACACAGCCTGCGGCGATTTTACACGCGGGAAGTTAGCAAGAGTTGTCGCTCATTGATCAGAGCTCCGGTATGGCCAACTATTGCAGGTGCAATTACTGCTCAAGACCTTTGTTTCTAGAATTTTCGTTTTGACGTATTTCTTTGGTTTATCACATTCGTTGTATTTTTCAAAATTTGTGCACACAATATGGCAAAATCGTATGAATATGCAGGTCTGTTCAAACTTGACAGTTTGACGATATCAGAGGTAAAAATGTGGAGAACAGCCAGCCAGCTCATGAACAGGTGGACAGAGAGCCAATCAGATCAGCAGGAAGTGACAAATGCCTGCAGTATGCACAATGAAACTTTAACTAGGGAAAGGCGAAGACACTTCTTGCTGCTCTTTTTGTGTAACCAATTCTCAGTGAACGGCGATAGTGAACACACCCATTATCACATGAAGCTGCCAGCCTCCATGTCTGCTATAAACGCAGCATGAATCCTGGCCCTGACCCCTCTGTTACATCCCAGCCGCTACATTTCAAATGCACATGTTGGCAGAACAAAGGGCACTTACATCTTCTGGCACAGCAAAAGAATCCAGGTTCTCTTGATCTTCATCAGACCACTGGGAGATGTGATGACTGGTTTCTGCCACTGATGAGGAATCGTTGATCCACAGTGATTCTCCTCCTTCCGAGATGACAGAAATCCGATTCCCCGCTTCTTCTCCCACACCTTCTGCGTTCATGAAAAACTTGGGAGGAGAGGCGTCGTCAGGCGAGGTTTCTGATGGCAGGGATCGTTTGGGAGGGGAGGAACAAGCAGCCGGCAGGTTGTCGTACACGGACTGTATACGTTCGCGCAATGGTTCCACTCTCTTCCGCATCTGTGGTGAACAGCAGTCATCATTGTTCTCTGGCTCTGGCCGACGTCTGGGTGGCTTTCGACGCACAGACATACCCTGGGCACACAGTCATGGGAAATCTGATAGTTACAAATATCACAGGCTTTGT
>JADBJO010001129.1:130000-150000 GCA_016801955.1 Conus betulinus
CCTACCTGACGGCCTTCTCTGTACCCCCAGCCTACCTGACAGCCTTCTCTATGCTCAGCCTACCTGACAGCCTTCTCTGTATACCCAGCCTACCTGACAGCCTTCTCTGTACCCAGCCTACCTGACAGCCTTCTCTATGCTCAGCCTACCTGACAGCCTTCTCTATACCCAGCGTACCTGACAGCCTTCTCTATACCCAGCGTACCTGACAGCCTTCTCTGTACCCAGCCTACCTGACAGCCTTCTCTATGGCGCTGCTCCACGCTCCTGCCACTCCCGTGTCCTCAGAAAACAGCACCAGACTCTCCTCTTTGCAGGTCACCTGCTCACAGAAGCAATCATGCCGTCATCCACACACAGTGCTCGGGGGGGGGGGGGGGGGGGCTGCCCTACAGTGTCTCTCCACACCTGTTACCCTTTCCATAACTGTTTGGTATTCACGGCGTAGGTTTTCAGTGTTCGAAAATTAAGATCAGGATTTACATACAACTTAGCATCTAACAAATTCCACCCCCATCCCCCCCCACCCCCTCCCCAAAATGATGCCATTTCTATTTTGAGGCAATAACAGTTCTTACATCTAACTTTCCCCCATCAGGTACCTTTACATGTTTTTTTTGTTTTTTGTTTGTATTATTTTCCTTGTTTTGGAAATGCTTCAAGGCCCTCAGTTGTTCAGGATGCATGCTTGTAAATGCTTACTATAATTCATTTATCTCAGGAGTACTTGGTCCTTTGAAGTAATCTGATCATCATATTCATTCCGCAAACAAATCTGTGTGTGTGCGCGCGCGAGAGGTGCCAGAGAGAGAGTGAGTGTGTGTGTGTATACTTACGTGTGTGAGGCAGAGACAGAGAGAGATCAGGGTGGGGATGGGGGGAGAGAGGAGGAGGGAATGTGAACTTTTGAACTTTTGACTAAAATACCAGCGGTTTTTTTTGTTTTTTTTTCGGACTGACTGAATTTCACTTTCCCCATTCTCCCTTAACTGGCAATATTTTGAGGATCGTGTGATCCACTTTAAAATTCTTCTTCTTTTTCTTATCACCGTCATCATTATTAGTACTACTTTAAATATGCTTGTAAGAGCTTTGTTAAATTTTCCTATAAAAGTTGGTCCAAAAGAAGGTGCGTTAAGAAGTGCTGGGGGATAGAGGATGGTGAGGGGAGAAGAGAGACTGAAGACAGATTGTAAAAAAGTGTGAAAACGAATACAGACTTTAAAGAAAAAAAAATCAAAAGAAAAAAGTATTAACAGGAACCCGACTGGATGCATGCATATGTAGGGAACAGGACCCACTCAGCGCCAATCATCTATGCGGAAGGCATCTGCACATTTAGTCAAATGAGAAGCGCAGGCTGCATATATATGTCCAGACCTAACTGTTTTAGGTGTACTTTTCAACAAGAATGAGAGCATTTTCTACAAAGAGCATGTACAAAATTCCAAATTTCTGAAAAAGAGGCTGCAGGGGGAGGGGGGCATTTGTTGCTTTCATTCTCACCTGCCATCTCACTACAGAGGCTTCTTCAGGGTAAAAACCACCTGATGTTGCATTAACTACAGTAAACATTTCTAACACAATTATGTAGCATCTGAATCATTTTATGTACCTTTCAACGAAATGTCCAACATCCCTATTTTGTCTTGAAAGTCCAGCACATTATTCTATTTTCAGCTTGCATTGAGAAGCGCTGTGTTCAGGACTAGACTCTATGTCAAAAAATAAAAACTCTCTCTCTCGATTTTACAGTAACTGGAAAAAAACACACGCACACACAAAAAATGTAAACACTTTGCGGGTTTCTGCAGCAAATTTTAATCTGCTGTGGTAATGACCATTGCAGAATTTTAAAGGATTTCAACTCCAATGCCCATCATCTTTCAACTCCAGTGTCCATCATCTATTTCAAGAATGACATTTTAAGTATATTTTTAAAGGGTATTTTGTGTCATGACATGAAATCAATGCACTTCAGTGAGAACCCTGGATTTTTTCTCAAAATCCAAGGAATATATATATTCCAAAGTGCCTTGTGCTAAAAAAGAATTATGATAGGTTAGGTAAGAAGACTAGTGTTACCTTGAACACACACCCCCCACTCT
Organism: Conus betulinus; assembly: GCA_016801955.1. Taxonomy (NCBI): domain Eukaryota; kingdom Metazoa; phylum Mollusca; class Gastropoda; order Neogastropoda; family Conidae; genus Conus; species Conus betulinus. The sequence continues at coordinate 132,109 of JADBJO010001129.1, forward strand.
CTGTCTCCTTTTTTTGCTGGTGACAAAGACACGCTCCACCTTGCAGTGCTTGATGGGGAGAACACAGCAGCACGTGTAGCTGCGACCTCCGCTCTCCACCAGTCTGGGTTTGCCGTACAGCAGCACGTCATTGAACAGGAAGAACATGCGCTCATGGGATTTGACGCCTTTGCGAGAGACCTGCACAAAGCTTCATGGCTGGATTCTTCATTCTACTCCACTCACTGCCTTTGGTTGGTTGTTTTTTTCTTTATTTCACTGTATTAATGAATAAACTCATAATAAAAATTTGTTTCTTCATTCTATTCCCCTAATTGCATTTGGTTGGTTGTTGTTTTTTTTTCCTCCTTACATCGCTGTATTAATGAATAAGCTAATATTATAAAAATTTGATTGAAAAACTAAATAACCAAGGTCCATGTGAAATGTTCACAGTGTATTATATTCATAGCACTGTATAATTCAATAAACTAACAATAATAATTTGATTGAAGAAGAACTAAATAACCAAAGTCAATGTCAAAATGTTCATGGTGGATTATTCATAGCCATTAATTTGTATGCTGTAATTCAATGCTGAGGGGTCCTTATAGCTTTTTTACAAAATAGTCGCCTAAAATATGTACTACACAAACAGAAGGAAAACAAACCAAAAACAGTAAAGTCTAAACACAAGCAGAAAACATAATTGAGCAAAACTATAAGGATGAAAGATGCCCCCCTCCCCTGCTCGCTCACACACACACACACACACACACACACACACACACACACACACACACACACACACACACACACACACACACACACACACATGCATGCATGCACGTACACACACACACATACACTCCACGCACACACATATGCACACAAAGCCAATCCCTGGGAATGTGTACATCTTCAATCCATGCTCTCCTCCCATTTGCCCCTTATCCACACACAAACCCAATCCCTGGGAATACATCTGCAGTCCACCCTCTCTTCCTGCCCCCCATACAAAGTGCATGCAAATGTACTATACCAGGTACACAACAGTCAAAACACGTTACATCAGATGACAAAAAAAATGGAAAACACCTATCTATATCTCCACTCAGAATTCTCAAATACAACCATACAAACTTAAACAGAAGCAATCTTTCCAATGTGGGGTATCAACTTTTAGCACAATTCCATGTAAGTTACGATAAACTGATCACACACACACACACCTCTGTCCCCTCCCGCAGCGGCCAAAGCCCAACTTTATCTTCCAGATCACAAAATCATTTTCAGAGACCGTTCCAGACATAGTGCGCACACACACACACATATAAAAACTGGACCTGACTCAAGTTAAAACTCGACCTTCCAGACCACAATACCTTCTTCAAGGGCCCCTCCTTCAGGAAGATACGTCCTGGCTGCAGGATCTTGGGGGCTGAGCTGTCAAAGCTCTTCTGGATTGACAGCATCTTCTGGAAGTTCTCATGCTGCCGCATGTGCTCGTTGATGTGTAGAGCAATGTCGCCTATCTCTTTGGTGGCCTCTGCAAGATCAACACCAAGTGTGAAACGGTTCTTATGACATACGATCAGACAGGAAACTCAAAAGACCCTAGGAAAGCATGTAACAATGAAATGAAGTCCAGTACTAAACACGGGGCAGGTTAAGCAGCAGACATCACTATTGGAAGTGATATGTCAAGCTTACAAAAACACCTGAGCAATGTGCCTGACATGAAAAATTCATGGTACATGAGCACCATTCTGGTTCCTGTTATTTTGTCAACTATACAGCTACCAAGGCCTCAAAATCACAAAGCGTAGCTTTCAGACATTTTAAGTCTAGCATTCCAAAGAGAAGCGTAGCAGTTGTAGGCAGTATCACAAGAGCACTTTCAGCTGAACTTTGCTTCACACTCAACATGATGGTGAACTGAGAAGATGGAAAGCTCGCTAGTTATCGTATTGTTTCAGCCAAACCTTCCACAAAAATCAGAATGGTTGACAATGAAACCAACTGATGAAAGCGTCTTTTAGCAATTTTTCTTCTTTTTTTTCCCCTTTCTTCACTGAACTTGGCCATTGTTTGACAAAATAAGACTACAATCTTCTTCTGCGGTCTGGCTGCGTCAGATCTTCAATCCTGTTGCCACACCGAAAAACCTACAGTCTTCTCAAGGTCTTGACGGCTGCCCCAAAGCTGCATCTGGTGCTCTGCACCCTCTGGCCAGGTTTGTTTGACGCTGTAGAACATCGTGGGCTGGACAGTGTTGGAGGATGTGTTCTGAGGTCTGAGATCCAGTGCCACACGGACATTCATCAGCGTGGGCAATCTTAACTCAGCAGAGGTGGCTCAGCAGTCGGCAGTGGCCAGTTCTCAGTCAGTACAGGATTGTTTGCTTGTATTTCTGGAGCTGGGTCAACACTGCAGTCTGCACCCAGCTTTCTCTTCTGCTGGTTTTGATATTGGTTGTGGATGATAGTTTCGGTCTCTCTGTAGGTCACTGGGTGCCTGAACTGCTCCATGTTGCTGCCTGCCATGGACAGAGCATCAGCCTTCTCATTCCCAGTGATCCCACAGTGGGATGGAGTCCACTGGAATGCAAAGGTGGATCATCTTGAAAGATCATGGAGGGCTTTTTTTTTTTTAATGTCTTTTTAGCTGCTGTTTGTTTCTGTTGCACTGAAGTTCCTGCAGCAGTCAGTGAAGAAAGCAATCTTGGATGGTGGGTTGTTTGACTTTCTGAACACTTATGCAGCATGAAGCAGAACTGCTGACTCAGCTCTGTAGTTGGAGGACATTCTTCCAGTCGGAAAGGCTCTGAGGGTCAAACTCCCATCAGTGTGTTTGATAAAGATGTCTGCTCCCCCCTTTTTCACTGCTCCCTTTGAGGATCCTCTATGAACATGTGCATCCACTCACCAAGGTCGCACTGGTCATCAATCATCTGACTATGATCTGAAAGGCTATAATCTCTCAGTTGCATTTAAGCCCCAAAGTCCATGAAGCCCTTTCGAATTTTTGTTTGTTTGTTTTCTTTCCACGCAGCATTTTGTCACAAAATGTAGCAGCAAAGCATTGTCGTTGAAGCCGTCGCATGCTCTGCCCAAGTCGTAGCAGTTGGCAAATCTGCCACAGGTTTGAAGCAGCCTGATCAGCATTGCTGTACTTCTGTCTTCAATCACAATAACTAACTCACAAAACCTGAAACATGCTTGTTTCACTACTGGCACGTTCTTTCCAAAGCAAACACCAGTGAGAGTTACAAGTCTTGATGGCAAACACCACACAGTCATTGTTGTGCTGTGCAAAACCAAGAAGTGAGGGAGTGAAAAAGAAAGACACAGACTGAATGAAGAACAGGGGAGGAAACTAGTGGGTTGAAATCTGTTTGTGTGCATGCATGTGAAAAAGTATTTGAGAGAGTGTAAATGCAGCAGCATGCGGGAAAGACTGTTGACTGCATGTACGTACAGGTCTATGATACATCTAAACTGATTACACTGCCACACACCACACACCATCTCTTCCTTTCTCTCCCCTAACTTGCTCAGCCCACAATCAGAGAGAACAGACTGATGCAGAGACCCAGACTTTCAACTCACCCTGAAGCTGGGCGTAGTCATGGTGATCACTGGGCGTGTGTTGTAGCAGATCCTCCAGCAGCAGTTTGTACCTGACAGCCGACACAGAGATACAAGCTTTTACGTCCAATCATATTAGCCAACCATGGAGGCTTTATCAGAGTTGTTCAACATGTACATCAGGGCATTTAGTTTTCACATTCCTATATATATACATATATATATATAGGAAAATCATGATTCATATACTAGAAAAGCATGTCAAGACTGTTCCCATGGATGAAACAAAGAAAAAATGAAAGTTGGAAGGCCCGGAGTCAAGGAGGCTGTTACCTTCATTAGGCTCGACAAATGGTGTCGTGACTAGTGGCTGAAGCAGCATTTGCCTATTCTCTCAGCAAAATGACAACGGAATGATCAGTGTGAAAAAAAACAAAAAAAACCCTGAATCGGATGGGGTAATGAGTACGCAGTTTTTTACTGAAACATTAAGAAAAATCGACCAAGACATTTTGTGGTTTTGTGATTTTCAGATCTCTGAACAAACAATGAGGTTGAATTCCGGTTTCCATCTTTTCTAGACATGTGGTTTCATCCATATTCTCTAATTCAGATGAACATTTACAAAATGAACCAAGACAATCGCATCACATGATGTTGACAATCCTCTCACTCGTCCTTAACTGTTACCTTTAGCTTCATTTGCGGCTTAAAATTGTTGAGTTGAACATAAACTGATGGCCCTTGGTTTTCAGACACAACTGTCACTCTTCAACCTCTTGGAACAGTTGACACAAAGAAAAGAAACCATACATTAGCTGTCCTGTCATGCAGATAAACTGGTGGTTGATTGAGTTTATAAATCTGCCTTCTTATAGACATTTTATTCAGTTCAGCCATTGTATTCATATTCACCGTCCTTTAAAACTGAATACAGAAAACTGTGTTGAAAGACCCTGTTTAAACTGTATCACACCCTATTCAAAACAGTTATAACCTCAGCAGGCTCATAAGTTGATGATTAGTCTCATCCAATGACCAGCAAGCAGTATTTTTGTATGAAGACGTATTCTTTCCATAGAGAAAAAGTCCACTTTACACATGATCGATAGATCGTTACAAAGCTGCTGACCAAACAAGATCATGATCATAGAGCAAAATTAGGAAATTAGGGCTAGGAATCATTTTAAAGTCTGAAGTGAAATACAGTCATGAGAACTAACTGTTGCAATCATACACATGACCCTTGGGATGTGATCGAACAAAACATATTCAACAAAGGATTGAAACTGACTGAATTCACAGCATGGAGTCTTCCTGTTGTCTGTGATAACAAAACGACATCCAGACTTGCTCATATTATATCAGCATTTGTCTTCAGTTCATATGAATGTTCTGAGTGACTATACATGTTCAAACTCAAACGGCCATGCCAGGCTTCAATCAGCACTGATCTGTGTTTGTGCATTCCTTATGCAGTTGCTGTTGTATGAAAGTGTGAGCTTGGAACTTCCTTCTCAGGCACATTTCCTTTTTGTTCTGTGTCAATTGTCTGTCTGTGTGTTAGGTGAACAGGTACAGCACACAGCGTCAGTTTGGACTTGTATGCATGTAACTGGCTCTGCTCACCACAGGGCCAAGTGACCTCAGAGTGGGGGGTGGAAGTGAGTGGTGTGGAAACAGTGCCTGCGACATGACATGGAAGACAGGTTCACGCTCAAAAACAGGGGACAAATTTACAAACTGTTCAGACCAAACTGGATTAACTTTCCATGTCAATATATATGCTGAGGACTGCCTATAAGTAACACACACTGAAAAAGAACTTGCGCATTGTCATGTTCTTTTCAAAGTATAGGCTTTTCTTTTCTATGAATAAAAGCAGAATTCATGGATAATGATTCTACTGCTGGTAGGGTCGAATGTAATCACCAAATGACATAAAAATTCAACTACACAGCCTTCTTTCATTTTTTGTTTCAGAGTAAGGGCTTTTCTTTTCTGTCAATAAAAGCAGAATTCACTCATAACAATTGTGCTATGGTGGGGTCCAGACTGATGAAATAGCTTACAAGTTCAAGTAACAAGTGTGTGAGTGAGTGAGTGAGTGAGTGTGTGTGTGTGTGTGTGTGTGTGTGTGTGTGTGTGTGTGTGTGCGCGCGCGCATGGTTACGGGGGAGGTGGGAGTGGGGGTGGAGACAACATCATATGCATACATTTTTACTAACTCAGGTCAGTTTTTCCCAGACTTTCAAGACCAAAAAACAGGGTACCTCAATTTCTCCAAACTTGTTCACACCTGTGATGACTGTAAGGACCCTGCAGAAAAACAGCTAAGTATCTGCCATAAATATTTAAACATGGCGGAACCTTACCTGGGCACTCTCTGTACAGGGGTGATCAGCAGGGCGTTGATCTTCAGCCCCATCACATCAGGTCGGGCCTCTTGGGTCTGGATGAATTCTGCGAACTCCGAGCTTTTCTGCATCCACTCCTGGCAGGCACACACACACACACACAGATCAGTGAGGACTTCCCTTTCCATACTGCTTCATCATCCAGGCTTTAAGCACCTGATGACAGGGTTGCGCACCAGAAAAATCATTTCAAAATTCCCAGATGTTTCCACACTTTGACAACCCAATCATTCTGAATTGCCAAATCTTAAAGTACCCATGGTCTACTGGCTGTTGGGGGCAGTGAATTGTCAGAGATTCACCGTGTCTAGGGCATGGTATGCTGGAAGGTGGAGCCCATTAAACTGTGCCAGTATTTATGGCTCTCTGTAGAGGAAGCCCCAAATTAGTATGCTTGTTGCAAAAATCTTTTCTGAGACATGATTTGTGTTGTTCTTGAATTGCCATTCTTCCGTCTCCAGGTTGGGGACAGAGTTACTCTGGAGGCACGTGGACTTTATCTACCTTGATGATAAAGTCCACGTGCCACCAGACCTGGAGACGGAAGAGTGGCAATTCTAGAACGTTCGGCTGTAGAGCCGACATCTGTGAGTTCAAACCACTTGTGGGGCGGGATGTTCATGGCTTGAAAACTCTCTCTGTTCACCCATGAGTAAATTGGAGACCTGATTCAGTTCAGGGAAAGTCAAAGCGGTGGAAGGAAGGAGACGGGCTCCACCACCCATAACGCTGTGCCCCACACAGTGAATTTTAGTTCACTGTTCTTACGGCCGTTAGGGTCTGGGACTTTCCACCTGTAGGTGACCTACCTGTAGTACAGTCAGGGCCTGTTCATGGTTGTTGGCATACATGGCGTACAGCTTGAGGAAAGGCCCAGGTGCTTGAAGGCCTGGCCCACCGTGCTCTGCTCCATCTGCTCCAGCAGTGTGCGGTTCACGTCGCGGATCTGTTCCACGTTGCTGAACAGCTGGCCGTGCACCTCCTCCGGCAAGATGCAGTTGAAGCGCAGGGGAAAGTAAAAGTACTGGAACACAAAAAGCAAAGCCGTACTATCACTGTTTTTTGCAGCAACACTGAATTTCAGGGGAAAGTAAAAGTACTGGAACACACAAAAGCAAAGCCGTACTATCACTGTTTTGCAGCAACACTGAATTTTTCAGGGGAAAGTAAAAGTACTGGAACACAAAAAGCAAAGCCGTACTATCACTGTTTTGCAGCAACACTGAATTTCAGGGGAAAGTAAAAGTACTGGAACACAAAAAGCAAAGCCGTACTATCACTGTTTTGCAGCAACACTGAATTTCAGGGGAAAGTAAAAGTACTGGAACACAAAAAGCAAAGCCGTACTATCACTGTTTTGCAGCAACATTGAATTTCAGGGGAAAGTAAAAGTACTGGAACACAAAAAGCAAAGCCGTACTATCACTGTTTTGCAGCAACATTGAATTTCAGGGGAAAGTAAAAGTACTGGAACACAAAAAGCAAAGCCGTACTATCACTGTTTTGCAGCAACACTGAATTTCAGGGGAAAGTAAAAGTACTGGAACACAAAAAGCAAAGCCGTACTATCACTGTTTTGCAGCAACACTGAATTTCAGGGGAAAGTAAAAGTACTGGTACACAAAAAGCAAAGCCGTACTATCACTGTTTTGCAGCAACATTGAATTTCAGGGGAAAGTAAAAGTACTGGTACACAAAAAGCAAAGCCGTACTATCACTGTTTTGCAGCAACACTGAATTTCAGGGGAAAGTAAAAGTACTGGTACACAAAAAGCAAAGCCGTACTATCACTGTTTTGCAGCAACACTGAATTTCAGGGGAAAGTAAAAGTACTGGAACACAAAAAGCAAAGCCGTACTATCACTGTTTTGCAGCAACACTGAATTTCAGGGGAAAGTAAAAGTACTGGAACAGAAAAGCAACATTGAAGTGCAGGAAAAAGTAAAAGTACTGGAACTAAAAGCAAAGCCATACCATAACTGTTTTGCAGCAACATGGAGAACAATAATAAAGAAGTAGTCTATTATAATACCCCTTTACAAATAGCTGCATTGGGTGGAAAAAAAATTGTTTCTGGTAACATGGCTAAGGAATGTAAGGTATGTATGTTGGAGGTTTTTTCTTTTTTTTGGTGTTTAATTTTTAGAGAAAAGGTGCCTTAAGTACATATATACATGCTGTGTGCTACTTGAACTTTTCGTCACCAATTTGATCCTAATGACCACATGATCTTAGGGGGGAAAAAAATCATAATACTTGAGTATTTCCATCATCTGTTTCATGTTCGTCCTCAAGCATAACTTCTCTGTGTTCATTGTTTTTGTAATGCTGTTTTTTTTTTCCTTTCTTTTTTCCTGCCGTTTTTCCAGCAAACTTTAAATTGAACAGTTGACCAGAAACAGAAATTCTGAGTGGTCCAGGGGGAGGGGACCTAGCTAAAAATGTAAGATTTTCAATTACTTCTTTCTTTCTTTCCTTTTGTTTGTGAATTGCCCTTCACAAGGGCAATTCTTTTACATTGCTCATTCCAGTTTTCCCATTCAAAGCCCCACAGCCAGGCGTCATGACTGTGTACATGGGTCATAAAAATAATGCTTCTTAATTTTAATGTCCATGTTTGTGCACGTATACCAATGTTCAATCATGTGTCTGCAGGAGAATGCATCATTTACACAACCAGACGATAAAACTGCCAATTCATCATGGCCCAGAATGAAATAGTAAGAAAGCATATACATCACTTACATAGTTCATAAACAAGACCAACACTTTTACTAGACTGACTTTCTGGTTTTTGGAATATTCTGAAAATTTTACTATTTGAGTACAGATTTGCAATACATTTTGTGCATGCACTATTGACTTGAGATTGCCTAAGAGCTCGGTTCTCACTTTGTGAATCAACTCCAAGTGGTTGAGGTAGGCCTTCTCAGTCTCAAAGAGTTCCTTGACGATTTTCCGACGCCTGCGTTCACGCCTGGCATTTTCCAAAGCCACTTTGTCGCCCGGGCTGTCAGCGTACAGAATGCCATTCTCATCTCCTTCAGCTTCTGTTAGTCCTGAAAATAGAATCGTCTCCCCTGTTAATGCTATGGTCCAAATAAAAAAGCTTGTCTGCTTTTGGTCGTGACTTGACCAGTGAAATCACATCTTTACAATTATCTATATTTTTTGTTGGTTTCTTTTGCTCAATTCACCTTATTATCATTATATTATGTACAATTACATAACAATTTTAATCATCAATTCACCTTACTATCATTATATTATGTACAATTACATAACAACAGTACTTGTTTGATTTAAAAGATCAGTCTATTCTTGCCTACCTTTTCTGTTGAGGTTTTTTTCTTTAAATGGGTTTTTTTTTTTTTTTAATGTAACCAAAAAAAAAAAAAAAAAATTCAGCAAGGACCAAGCTTTGTACTAATTTTAGCATGCTGAAATTATATCACAAACTCGCTACTCTGTTGTTATCTCAAAACACACCTATGTTCATTTTAGTATACAAATTCATGCACTCTCCGCTATATTCTGTCCATCTGGGGCAGATTTCATTTTATGAAATGGGTTTGTAAAATGTAGTATTCTGTAATATCTCAAGTGTATTTGATATCTTCCTGAAGTTCAACATCTCATACTTATTAATCAAACTACCATGTTTCTCGCAGATGTCATTCAAATGGATAACAGTGCGCATAGTACAAAAATTTCAGCAAAGCAATATGAACCCTGTACTGCTCCAGCCCAGAACTTTTCCTGGCTGAAACCTGCATTCTGTACGCATGCAGTGTGGAGAATTTTTCAGGGTGATGATATGAATGTAAATAACCAACTTCCCTGGTAACAAGTGAAAGGAAATAAAATACTATGAGATCGCCTGAAAGCAATCTATAGTATCTATCAAGTCAGAGGACCAAATATCAAGGTTATGTTCTAAGTGGTTTATAAATACAGTGAAGCAAACAAAGCAAGTGATTGTACAGCAGTCTATTCTCCTGTATGTAGGGTGCACTCGCACTTGACAGTGAAGGAGTTAAGTCAAGTTTAAAATGCAGTTGACAGTTCAAAAATGGATGATTATGATAAACAGTTTCAAAATGGAGGGACTGAGGGCGGAGAATGGAGCAAAATTTAGACCTGTGTTTTGTTTGTCAATGTCCTTGGCGGTAACTAACCTCCTCTCTTTCTTATTTTTGTTTTTGTTTTGTTTTCAAATAAATAGTGTCAAACATAAAAATTACGACATTTTGTAGGTAAAACAAATTGTGAAAGCTAAAACACCAGTGGTGAACTCAAACTTCACTTATCTTTTATTGAAGAAAGTCATGAAAATGTTTTAACTCTTAAGACTGTCATCCGTTGTTCCAAAGATGAACAAATGTTTCAAAGCACAATGTAACTATAGATCAGTAAATGTCAAGAATGCTACCAATAAAGACACATCTAGCAACAGTCATGCTAAATTATTAATATTATCATATAGGCTGATGAAAATATATAACTTATAACTACATGGATCTATGGGGGAAAGTGTTGAACATAAGATTACAAAAAATGAGGACACACCATACAAACACTCATGAGAAGGAACCACAGCACTTCATTTGGGATGGATCATCCAGAATGTGCATCAAGTTTAACTGAAAGTAATGAAAAATGACTAGTATCCAGCTTTTCTTTAAAAGACAAAAATATTTGAAACTATTTCTTGGTGCATATCATGTTTACAGCAAGCCTCATGTGCTTCGGGAAAACATGACTAAACTATTACACTGAAGTTACAAAAACAATTTTTCACACCACAACACGACAAAGAATCTTTGAATGATTTATTTTTTTTCTTTTTCACAGTCAGCTTCAGTGCAACTTAAACCAATGTTAAGAATGCATGCTGCTTTAAGATTTGCATCGATTGTTTACAACTTGCACATGACATACACATACTGATTCTTCAGGATATAGGAAACAAGGTTCACAAAATGATTGACAAAATTATAAAACAATCTTAATTCTTATCGCATCAAACATGTGCATTTTTCATTGCAAGATCTGTTACATTGTTTCAGTAACTATAAATGCTAAATATGTAGCTCTTAGGTGTCCTCTTTCAAAGAAAGTGAATTGGTTGATGCTATGTATAATTCTTATCTAAATTTATAGTCATCAAATGAGTTTTGGTCTGAACAAGTATTCAGGCATTCTTTTATGCATTTAGATAATTTCAACCCTTTTTGTTTCAGACCAGATTTTTCATCAGGATTTTATTACCGTCCAGAAATTGTCACTGTCAAAGAAAAAAAAGTGTCTGTGAGCCCACCTTTTGGCACTTAGTTGATTTTTTGTTCTGTGGTTCTTATCTGTTATCATCTATTACAAATCTGTAAGTTTGATCACAAAGTGGACACAAATCCTAAAGGCCTAAAGTTTTGAAACCTATATTATCCTCAAAGCTTTTTTTTCAGAAACTTTTTTTTGCCATCTTAACATTAACACAGATTTCCACTACATCAAATTGCACTAAACCTGACATTTTCATAACATTCAAAATCATCCAAAATGAACTATGCTATTAATGAACTTGTGATTATCATTAAGTTACTACTTTATTCAGGACTATAAGTCTATAATCAATTTCTGTTACAACTGATCTTTTTTGTTTTGATCCAGAATACCTTTGAGTCGACTTTTGGCAGACATCTTTTGATTGGTAGTTGTACTCTTTGCTCTTAGAGGTCTGGTGGTGTAAGAACTCTATGAAGTAGCAACCAGCTGCCTTGACTCGAATTGTCTCAACCTGTAAGGAACAAGAAAATAATTTCAACTTTGTATCACTTTGCTAGAAACCTTGGGAGAGTGGTAGACTGATAATATCCTGATCATGGACTTTACTACGTCACACACTGACACAGGCAGTACTGTCATCAGCATATGTACCCCAAGTGTCTGTTCTCAGGCCAGCCTGTTCCTAAATCATAATAAGTGATCTGACATAGAAGCTAACTTTACTGACAGTGTCGAGTGAGTGTGTGTGTGTGCGTGTGTGTGTGTGTGTGTGTGTGTGTGTGTGTGTGTGTGTGTGTGTGTGAGAGAGAGAGAGAGAGAGAGAGAACGCACGTGCATGCGCATGTGACTGCTTGTAAGTGCATGTGTGCGTGCATGTGTTTATCTTTTTTCCATCTGAGCCTTGAATCAGGTCTTCTTCAAAGATGAATGCTGTACTGCAGCATGCTATGTGAACAGCCTGCAGTCTTTCCCATAGATCTGTGAAACTCAAAACTAATCTGTACTACTCTTTCACTGAAGAAAAGAATCTAATCATTCAATAAGCAATACTGGTTACAAATCATAGTGCATGCAGGAGAAACCTGTATTAGTACTTTTACCTAGCAATGCGTTAAATCTAATGATATTATTGGTGGTAAGAAAAATTCAGTATTGTCTTTCATTTCATTTGTGTATCACTGTCAAGTTTTTTTTCTGGGCTATTTTTCTGGATCCTCTTCACCACCGTCAGACAGGTCTCCACAATCCGTAAGCTGTGTATTCTAGAGAACATACCTAGACTATTAATCTCTAGTCATCTACAGACAGAATAAGCTCAAAGTCAAGCAATCACCGAAGCTTCATGTATATGTTGGGTTCCCATGAGGCGAAAACTATACAAATCTTATGGCACACTTCAAATAATCATGAAATAATCAAGTAGAGGAGAGTCGTTCCATAGTTACTTTGATTCACTATTCACTGATTTTCTCAGACCTTTTGACCGACTGATCCTGCCATTCCCACATGACTCTTCATTTGACTGAAATTTTGTTTTAAAAAATGGTACATGCCATGGACCCGTGGCGTACCGATTCCATTTCACAGCGTTCGCTATTTAAACTGACCAGATCGATCATGGTTGAGTTTCCTGACAGATTCAATGATGGATGCAAGACATGTTATCACTCAGCGATCATGGCATTCTACTACTGCACTAGTTCTCGAGTGTTGAACTCATCACTTTTCCATGGCATGACAGATATAACTCTGTCATGAAATGACTTGAATGCGACCGGGTTCTACCTACTAGTGTTAGTCTAGTGTCACCGACCGTGAGTCCGATTTCGAGGGCGACATCGGATAAGGTCGAGGACTTTTCGGCTCTTCAGTAAACTTGCTACTCACTCACATAGCTTGTCAAGCAACATAAACATATCCTGCTTTAATCAATAAAATCTCATCAAACACCCTACGTGCCGATCATTACTTGATAAAGAAATGGACAATGAACATTTCTTACCACACAAACTCTAGGCTGTGATACGCACTTGTTTTGAATTTTCCTCTTCGGAAATTTAAAAAGTTGGATCGGCACTCCAAACGAGCCAAAGAAACCACAATAAACAAAAAACCCAACTACTTTTGATGGAAAAGGGGTGGGAAAAAAGCCTGTAAATACCTTAAATTAATTCCATGAGCCAAGATAAAGTTAATCTCACTTGGAAAAGTGTTTAATTTGCCTAAAACGGGCTTGAAATAATAACAAAAAAATTAAGTGGAGCCGAACAAGAGCGCAAGGGAGCTCATTCCTATACATGTTACACTTCACACAATGCTCTGCAATGCTCTCTAATGAAAAATCTCTGTGTGTGTGTGTGTGTGTGTGTGTGCGTGCGTGCGTGCGTGTGTGTGTGTGTGTGTGTGTGTGTGTGTGTACATAGATATATGATCATTGATCTCTCTCTCTCTCTCTCTCTAATATATATATATATATATATATATATTAGAGAGAGTCAAGCAATCACCGAAGCTTCATGTATATGTTGGGTTTCCCATGAGGCGCGCGCGCGCGCGCGCGCGCGCGTGTGTGTGTGTGTGTGTGTGTAAATACTCTTGTGCTGAGTTTAGGCCTACTTATGAGTCACGTTTACTTGGCAAAGTAACTTGCCTAAAGCAGATGGGACGAATGGGCTTAGGCTTACAATTACAAGATCGGCAGCAGTCAGATGTTGCTACATGGGAAATAAATTGCGTAGCAGTTTATGACTCAGCAAGTTAAGGAAAACAAACCAAGAAACAAACCAAACCAAACCAAAAACTCCAAACATGTTTCATTACGTTGAACCAGTGGAATGGGCAGAGGACGGGTGAGAGGAGTGGGCAGGGAAATCGTAAAATAGAAGAAGAAGAAGAAGAAGAAGACGAAGAAGAAGAAGAAGAAAGACGAAGACGAAGAAGAAGAAGAAGAAGAAGAAGAAGAAGAGAAGAAGAAGAAGAAGAAGAAGAAGAGAAGAAGAATGGAAAAAGAAAGAGGAAAAGCAAACATGGAGGAAAGAAAGAGAATGGGAGGGGAGAGGGGGAGAGAGAGAGAGAGAGAAACGGGGCATTTTACTTCTTTTTACCAAAGGGCTTGAAATACTCTTGCATTAAGTCTACGGGCCATGGTGAACATTTTTTACGCTTGTCAAGGCATAAGGTTTGCCTGAAAAAAAAAAAAAAAAAAAAAAAGACGTTCCAAAGATGTGCGTCAGGAGGGGTTTAGCCCTAAAACGAAGTAGGCCTATACTCACTAATAACCGGAGAAGGAGATACGGGATATTTTTACCAAGCAGTTCTGAACTCGGCATATTATCTCCCCACCCCACCCCCCCCCCCTCAAATATGTAACACGTGTGCCATTGTCTCGGGTGTCTTTTAGATCTGTTTTTCATGTATGGACCTGAAATGAAATCTGAAAAAAAAAAATCCTTAAGAACCAAAAACAAAACAAAAGGAAACAAAACAGAGAGAGAGAGAGAGAGAGGGAGAGAGAGAGAGAGAGAGAGAGAGAGAGAGAGAGAGAGAGAGAGAGAGAGAGAGAGAATGGGGGGAGAGGCTTTCACTTTTTTTTTTTTTTTTTTGTTTATCCCAAACAGATTGTAAATACCCGTGCCTAAAGTTTATTATCTACGTTGAATACAGATTTTCTCAAATGAGCTCCGAAGAGGCATAACAAGTGTAGAGATGGGGTGGGAGGTGGTGGTGGTGGTGGGGAGGGGAGGGGGGGGGGGGGGTGTTTCTCAAAATCCATCTCTTCTGTAACAGCCAAAGGAAGCAATAACAGATATTGTGCGCTGCAAAATGTGGCGTGTTTGTTTGTTTGTTTGTTTTTGAATAAAGATTCACCATTTTTGGAACCACGTGTCGAGACGTTTAGTAAACAAAGCTAAGCAAGAAGCTATAATAAAAAGTTAAAGATGCAAGATTAAGTAAAAGCATCATACATGCCTTCGCAACCGTTGTGTATGGGATGAGGTTTAGTGGGATTTTGTTGCCCGACAGAACAATTTTTCTTTGCTGCAATCGGTTATGTTTGTTTGTTCTTCACAGAGATAATAACAGTATAGCAGTGATGTGAATTCCCAGACTCGGATTACGATTTATGATGATGATGATGATGATGATGATGGTGGTGGTGGTGAAGAAAATATCAGTGCACAGTGACACAACACCGGTCGGTTGAAATTAACCACTTGCTCTGCCCGGATGGACAGCTTCCTTGCTTTAACAAAGTTAGTGTAGTTAGTATAGTTCAACGCAAACTCTGAGAGAGAGAGAGAGAGAGAGAGAGAGAGAGAGAGAGAGAGAGAGAGAGAGAGAGAGAGAGAGACTTTTGACACTTTGATATTTTATTGTCATTACCAAAGAGGTCTTTTGACAAGCGGGGAGGGGGTAACAGAACAATACCATTTCCCTCTTCCTTTCCTGCAAACAATATAGTACACATTCATTCCCAGTGTGTATCAAATCAAAGGTTAACAGAAGCAAATAAAATCGTAACATTTCCTTATGTCCTCACGCACAGGAGTAATGCAGTAAGGTTTAAATAAAAAAAAATTCGTAAGACTGACTCCACTCAATCAAATGAATACATTCGATCTCAGGCCTACTGATCTCTTCTACATGCGATGAATGATATTATTCATTCATATATCTCTTATAATGCATTATCTTAAATTTCACGATCCTTCATCTGTCTAATTTTCAATGCTTTCGCGATGAATTTCGCAACTGATTTAATTACAAGTTTCATCATCTGATGATAACACGACAGCGACATCTTGTCTTTTCGCCATATCAAACTGGAAAAAATGAACAATTTGTCCGCACTTTATTATAAGCAGTGCAGAGGAACAGAAAGTGTTCTTCGTCGTCAATAATGTGTTTACATGCAGTACAAGGAGATTCTATGGAGAGAGAGAGAGAGAGAGAGAGAGAGAGAGAGAGAGAGAGAGAGAATGAAAATAGGGTATTGCTGCAAGGGAAATAACCTTCTTGAGTCATTCCTCGCTTGACGGTGTCATAGAGTTATTATCCTTGACGCATCCTGCTACTTTTCAATACTAATTTTGTTGCCATCTTACGTGTTGCTACTGAAGCCAAACGAAGGCTTTCTCTTTGGCTAAATATTAGTAACAAGCGAGCCCGCAAATATGTCAGGAGAGAACAATATCATGCATAACTGAAGGCTGGCGAGCACCCCCATAACTAACGAAGCCGGGCACGTTTAAGCTACACCTAATACCAAAGCGTGCGCGCGCGCTGGGGAACAAACACGCACACGCACACACACACACACACACACACACACGCGCGCGCGCGCGCGCGCGCACGCACGCACGCACGCACGCACAAACTCTCTCTCTCTCTCTCTCTCTCTCTCTCTCTCTCTCTCACACACACACACACACACACACACACACACACACACACCACACACCACCACATCCACCACCGCCACCACTACCACCACCACCACCAAGATTCAATCCCAAAACCGCAATCCACATCCATACCAGCGTCATCATCAACCATCCCGCCCACCCATACCTCCCGCCTATTCTCTCCCCCCACCCCCCCACCCCCATCCCCTCTTCTCTTCTTTCTCCCAATCACCCTCCATATGTTTTTTTAAACTCTCTCCCTCCCTATTCCTCTTCTTTTCCTCCGAATCTTTCCCCCAACGGGCCCCCCCTTCCCTCCCCCATCCCATCCCATCCCAACCCCTCTCTCCTCTTACCCCCCCCCCCCCCCCCTCACACACACACACACACACACACACCCAACCCCACTTTCTCTCTCGGCTAAAAAGAAAACAGCTCCATTCCGCTGTAATTGGCTCTGGGAGCGAGCCTGCCGATGAGGTGGAGAGGGAGGGGGGGGGTGGGGGTGGGGGGGAGGAGAGAATTGGGAGGGGAAGGGGGGAAAGGAGCTCCCCCCCCCCCCCCCCCCCCCCCCCCCCCCTCCCCCCCCTCCCGATCACCTCAACCGGCACAGCACCGGAATCATCAGCCGACAATTTCCAGCGCGGTGCCGATCAATGCTGACGCCAGAACACCATGTGTTGTTCGTTAATTAGGTCCTAGTTAGGCCCCGTCAACAGGCGGCAGCCACCCTCTGGAACAGATGCACGTGAAAACGAAACAGCCCACTAAAACCCCCGAAGAAGCCGCTGCAAGTATGGTGAGACAGTTTCGTCAAAAGGTGGGGAAAGGGAAAAAAAAAAAAAAAAGAAATCAGTGGGATTTTGTTTGTTTGTTTGGTTGGTTGTCTGGTTGTTTGTTGGTTGGTTGGTTGGTTGGTTTTTTTCTGGAGAAATCAGTTTGGTGAAGAACAGGTTTACTTCATTTCTCTCTCTCTCTCTCTCTCTCATCTCTCTCTCTCTCTCTCTCTCTCTCTCTCTCTCTCTCTCTCTCTCTCTCTCTCTGACAAAGGGTAAGGGATGGGAAGAGGGGAAAAGAAGGGGCATTTATGGGGCAAAAAGTGTAACACTGTTTAAGTGAGAGGATCAAAAGAAAAAAATATACAGAAGAAAATAAATATATATACATACATACATATACCAGAAAGAGCGGTTAAGCTAAGAAATCATTTCCCCG
>JADBJO010001129.1:162500-182500 GCA_016801955.1 Conus betulinus
ATTTTACTCTGTCTCTCTTTTATTTCCTGTTTCTAGTTTTACTGAACAGAGCGGAAAGAATTGCCCCGGAAGTGAAAATGTAGCAGTATTTCAGGAGAGCAACTGTAAAAAAAGCAGCTGTCACTTGCAATTCTCTCCCCCCCCCCCCTCTCTCTCTCTCTCTCTCTCTCTCTCTCTCTCTCTCTCTCTCTCTCTCTCTCTCTCTCTCTCTCTCTCTCTCTCTCTCTCTCTCTCTCTCTCTCACACAAAGAAGGAATAACGAATCTCTCCCATTGTTTTCGAAATCATCTGATGCACGCGTAGAGTATAGAGCCAAATTTCGAGATCTTTATCCGGCGACTCTACATTATAAGATCATCCATTTATTCACCATGGAAATATTTCTTGGTGTATCACTACAGACGCGAAATGATAATGTTGATGGCAGAACGGATGGATATGACATGTCAGCCCTTGCTTGCTGGTGCTACATGCATATATTGGTGGTGAAAAATAACTCAAATGGACAAGTAAAGCTGCATGAAGCTTGCATGATGTTGTGAAATGAAAAGCGAAACTGGTTTGTCTGCCGAAAGAATAACGTCGTTTGAACTTAGTCGTGGATTTGTGTTGCTAAATCAAGGTGTCGAAGATGTGAATCTTTTAGTACTTGTTACTTCCGGAGAGAGTAACTGATGGCTGGCGGAAGACTGGGATTGTCTTGTCGAAAGTAGTAACAAATTTCATTTTAACAAAACATTAATCATGTACGGAGTTAGCCAACATGACCGTGGAATTAACATATTGACAGACACACACTGACAATATTTCTTTCTGACATTTCGGATTTGTATGTTCAGTATTATTGCTGCAGGTGGTCATATACTCGCCAGTAATAAAAAAAACGCCCAATGTGTCAAGAATCGATCGAAAACAATGTTCATTTTGAATTTTCTTGTCCAGGATTAGGAAGCAGTTTATTCCTAACAATTGATTTAAAAAAAGTTACGCCTGCTCGGTTTATTATATTATTTTCATAAGAAGACGCTGTGACATTTTAGGCTGTGTACATGTAGAAAGTGTGTCAAAGGGGAGAAGCGCATATGCAACAATATCGAAACCTGTAACCAAGGTCGATGTCTTTCTTTTGCATATCATCTTCTCAGCAGCCTAGGCCTTTAAGTATTGATGTCTGAATTCTCTGCCTCTGTATCTGTCTCCGTCTCTTTTGTTTCTTTCTTTCTTTTCTTTCTTTCTTCTTCTTCTTCTCTTCTTCTTCTTCTTCTTCTTCTTCTTCTTCTTTCTTCCTCCTCGTCTTCTCCTCCTCCTCCTCTCCTCCTCCTCCTCCTCCCTCCTCCTCTCTCCTCCTCCTCCTCCTCTCTCCTCTTCCTCCTTCTCCTCTCTTCTTCTCCTGCTTCTTCTTCTTCTTCTTAAGCTGTCTTCTTCTTTTCTCTTCTTCTTTGGTTAAGCTGAGAGAGAGAGAGGGAGGAGAGAGGAGAGAGAGGCTGTTCTGATGTACTGAGGAGAGAGAGAGAGAGAGAGAGAGAGAGAGAGAGAGAGAGAGAGAGAGAGAGAGAGAGAGGAGGAGAGAGAGAGAGAGAGAGAGAGAGAGAGAGAGAGAAGTATACTGAAAACAAACTCTCGGCCTAGGACAGGTGCGCAGTAAAGAAAATATGATGCACAGGCGGACTTCAGTGATTTTCTGAAGGTGGCAGTGTTTTCTATGTGATCTGAATCCGAAGGCAGTGAATCCCTGAAAGACGGATCATAGTATGACAACGAGCAGAAGTGTGTACTTTCTAGTCTTTGTGCGCGCGGCAGAGAGGGAATACGTGCGTGTATGTGTGTAGATGATTAGAACTGGTTGGGATAAAGTGTTGAAAGAAAGTAAATCAGAAAGATGAGCAGATGAAATGCCACGAAAAAGACACACACAAACACACACACCCACACACACACACACACACACACACACACACACACACACACACACACACACACACACACACAACGAACTCTCTGTCTGTCTGTCTGTCTGTCTATCTGTCTGTCTGTCTGTCTGTCTGTCTGTCTGTCTGTCTGTCTGTCTCTCTGTCTTTCTGTCTCTCTGTCTCTGTCTGTCTGTCTGTCTCTCTCTTTCTCTATCTCTGTCTCTGTCTCTCTCTCTCTAAATGTGACCTTGTGAAATGTAGTAATCTTAGCAAAAAAAAAACAACAACAAAACAAAAACATTTACATCCTCATTCTCGTAAGATGTCTTTGCATGCATTTCTTTCATGCTTGGTTAGTATTCATTTTACGGCCTTTAGTGTTTTTCTCAGTTACTTACACATTGAGATCTATAACCCTCTTCATGAAGAACTAAGGCCTGCTTGCGACAAGAAAAAGCATAGTTGTGAATGTCTCCCTCCCTCCTAACCCCCTCCATCCCTCATCTCTCAATCAGTCTGTCAGTCTGTCTGTCTGTCTGTCTCTGTCTCTCTCTCTCTCTCTCTCTCTCTCTCTCTCTCTCTCTCTCTCTCTCTCTTCTCCTCTGCCTCCCTCTGTCGATCTGTCTGTCCTTCTCTCTTAGTTTCTCTATTCGTCTGTGTCAGTCTGTCTGTGTCAGTCTGTCCCCTCCCCCCCCCCCCCCCCCCCCCCCCTCTCTCTCTCTCTCTCCCTCCTATTGATTACTCTCCACACCAAGGCCTTACCTCTGTCAGTAGAAACGCACACCACTGGTGTCAATTATTATTCGAGGGGACCCCCAACAGCTGCCGCTCCCTATAATAAGGTGATTATTTCCCCTGTCAGGGGCCACAACTGTGCAGTGGTGCCCGTTATCTCCCTTTCATTACCCAAAGAGCCTGCCCAATTAGAGCCGGCGAAGAGATAAACTTTTCCAGTCGGCACTACAGGGGGAAAGAAATCTTGCATTGGGTGACGTTTGTCTCTGTTTTGCTTTTTGCCCCCCCCCCCCCCTTCCCTTCCCTTCCCCCATCCCCACCCCCCACTTTCCCTACACTCCTCTCTGTCTTCCCTACCCTTGCTGCCACCTTCCCCCCCCCCCCCCCCCCCCCCGCCCTAGTTGATTCTTGCCGAGTCCGAACAGCAGTAAACACCCCGGGCAAGTGAAGGCACGATGTTTACAGTCTTGCCTACCGTGGATCGACATCAAGTCAGGTCTGCAAGCCAGTTCCAAATTGGAATCTTATACGAGTGACAATGTCAAGACTACAAAACCCAAACCCAGTGAAGTGCTGAAACTAGAAGACGGAACCAAAACAAAATCTATCACCCACAACGTTTATGTCAGATAAAGAGAGAAAAAGAAAATCTTATATTAAACCAAAAAAAAAAAAAAAAAAAAAAACAAAAAATCCAAATCAAGTGGAGGATTTCGGAATAAGATGTCCATAAAATTGCATAAAATGTTCATATCTTTGATCCTGTCTGACCAGCGCGTTGGGCTAATGCGTAGGTCAGACATCTGCTAAGTTGTAGCCGCGAGATTCTCGCCTTAAATTCTCTCATCTTAGTTATCAATGAATTCATCCATCAGCTTTAAATCATAGGCAGCGTGGTCTCAAAACTTATCGGATGTGTGTGGCGTATATGGTCTTGTCCGCACGCAGTGAAGCCTCCTTGATGAAGCTGAAAGTGATCATGAACGTTCCAGTTCTGAAATCCAGTGGAACATTTGAGAATAAGGTGTTCACTGAATGGGCATAAAAATGCTCATATTTGATCGTGTACATCCCAGTTCTCAGTAAAAAGACGTTTTAGGCAGAGCGGACTGATCTAGTGGTTCAATGGGTATTAACTCTTTCGATGCCTTCTGTACTGGAACCCAGCCTGCCCCCCAAACGCTCATGGATTTTATAGTCGCTCTCTTTAAAGGGTTGTCGCCTCATCATTCTGAAGCAAGTTTCTCTATTCTTTCTGTGAATTAAGGCTACGTCACTTAAGCATAAAACTTACAGCGCGTTTTCTCTTCTTCCTATAACAAAGAGCTTTTTTGTTTTTTGAGCAGCATGGCATGTGTTACGTGGAAACAGGCAGCATCTGGCGCTGAGTCTTGTAACTCTGCTACCACAGAGCTGGTGATGAAAGAGTTAATTTTTGTGTGTTGAGAAATTCAGAGCTGTGATTTAAAACGATGGGGGAAGAAGCATTAGACAAAAAATCATGCCACCTGAATGCCAATAAATTCAAGATTGTACTGGCTACATGGAGCTCCATTCTTCACTTTGGAAGAATAATTGTTGATGAATTGCATTCCCATACACAGAAACACCTGCGCCTTGCTTGTCAAATCAGAGAGAAAGAGAGGGAGAGAGAGGGGGGGGGGGGGAGGGGAAGGAGAACTCAGAACTCCGAAAGCTTTAATGTACGTCAGCCTTGGGCCACAAGAGAGAGAGAGAGAGAGAGAGAGAGAGAGAGAGAGCGAGAGAGAGAGAGAGAGAGAGAGAGAGAAATTTACAGATCACTGGAATGGTAGAGACAGACAGACAGACAGACAGACAGACAACGAGAGGAGGGGGGGGGGGGGGGGGGGGGGGGGGGGGGGGGGGGGAAGGGGGAGCAGAGCAGATTTCCAACCCACCGGAATGTTTGTTCACAGAAACAAAAGCCTCCACACCCATGCATGTGTTTGCCACCGAAAGCAGGCTGTCTGGCAGGGAAGAAAATGTCTGCACTCTTTTAGACGGACCCCTATTAAGCCACTGCACTTTAACGAGTTAAGACAGAGCCACCAGTAGGGAAGAAAGTCAGAACTCCACACCGGAACTTTCATTGTGATGATAAAATGAAGAAAATAATTCTGCAGTGACGTGGCCTGCTTTTCTTGGTATTTCTGATATACAGATAATGAAGCAAACTACTACTGTTTCTGGCGCCAATACACAAATGAGCACACCGACATCACAAATACTGATATGGAATGCACACGTCAGTACTTCACAGAGGACTTTTTTTTGCCGAGCGCCGTTTGTAGAGCATTGTTCTGTGTGTCTTTTTAAATGTACGTTCTTTCTGACGCTTGCAGAAGACATTTTTGTTGAAAATTCTCTCGTTTGTTTCGTACTGTGTATTAAATAAGAGTTACTTTTTTCCCGGTTTTGTGTGTTTATTCGTCTTTTGATATATATTTGGGAACGTTCCTCTGTGTTATCAGTCTGACTTTTATCGCGTTGAGCCACAAACAGCAGACCCCTGAAAAGAAATGAATCAGTCAATACTTCATACCCCAAGCAGTCTATTTGCACCTGAACAGTTACAGATCGGAGTCTTAGTTGAATGTGTAACCGGCTGGCAAAGTTCAACATCTGTGCGGGTAAAAACTCGTTTTTGAAAGATGCCTCGCACTCATTCTGATGCTAAAAAAAGTGATGTTTTTCTTTTCCTTATCCTAAACATATGAATGAAGGAAGAGCGCGATCGAATGGTATGAGATTTTGCCTCTAAAGCTAGTTGTGAATTCGAGCCACTCATGAGGTCGGTAAGTCTACGCAGGTGCAAATGGTTACCTGATTCAGATCAGGAAAGGCTGAGGCGGCGGATTGAGAAGGATAGGCTCCGCCTTCCATGATACAGGGCCCTGGGCACTGAACCTCTAATTCACTGTCCCTGCGGCCATTCAGCTATGGGACGTTAACTTTTTAAAAATTCAATAACATCAAACTGGCTACATGATTCAACGTCTTTTTTGCGCCGAACATCACAAGTTAAGTGATTGCTGTTTTTCATTTTCGTTGTCCTGAGTGTTGTTTATCTTGCCTGAAAAAATCTAAGAGGTCGAAACGCGTCGTGTTTTGTTTTGTAATTCGTTTGTCTATGTTGATTGGCGGAGTTATTTCAAATGCATTTCAAAATTTGGCTATGTTAAGCTCTATCATTCATAACTGAAAACGGGTTTCACCACAAACAGAAAGTTAAAAGTCCACGTGGAATGATTTCTAAAAACAGATCCAGATCTGTAATGGTGAAGAGGCTAATTAGCCGGGAGAATTAGCTATAATTGTCATGCGGCGTCACTAACTACCCACCCCTACGTGAAAACAGCTGGAACTAAATCATCTGGGGTGCACCTGCATAGTTAGGTTACCTGCGTGGTAAACTGCTCCTAAAAGTCGTGTGTTTCATTCCCTGGAAGTAGAACTTTAAAACTGGATCTTAGACATCTGGTGCAGAAAAGTTTTAAATTGGTCTCCCTTACCACGTTCTCTTTAAACAATTGTCCAAATTGGATAAATCAGCAGAGAGCGCGGTGTTTTGTTTAAACCCGAAGTTATCTAACCATACGTAGTACCATATGAGAAAGACAATAGTTAACAAACCACCCGAAATATTGTAGTATTTGAATAAAAAAAAAACATCATGACTGTATTGCTGACTGATATATACAAAGCTTCAAAACACTTTTTTTTGTGGATTTTTGTTTTACTTGCAAAACATCGTGACTATATCGCTGAACTAATATGTACAAAGCTTTAAAAAGACTTTTGGGGTCGATTTTTATTACAGTGCTGTAGTTGCAAAACGAAAATGGTGTTGCAACGAATCCCCTCTCACAGTGATGCCATGGGCAGCGAAGAGGCTGGGTAGGTTTAACTAACGAGACTAGTTGAGTAGGTTAACGAGACTAAACTACCCACTGATTATCCTATGGAGAAGTCAACAACCTCCTGAAACGTCAGTTCAAGAACACGTGGAAACGCTATCTGCCGACTGGGCATACAGAAGATGGCTTTCACCAGACAGAAAGGGCGAAAGAGCTTACCATCTTCAGACTGAGAAGAGGTCACTGCAACATCCACTCGCATCTCATCTTCATCTCATCTCTGAAGATCTGTCACATGGATGAGAGCCTGTGTGGTACTGCTCCGCAGAGGCCAGCCCATGTCCTTAATTCAGCACTGTCCCATCTTTGACACCCAGCCAGTGGCAGCAAACGTGGCACAGTGCCGTGGACCTGAGGGAGAGGTTGTGACGACCAGTCACGTTGCTGACGAAGGTAGTGGACTTCGCCCTCACTACCGGCGACTAATCTGTTAGTATGGGTGGGATCACTGAAGGAGAAGAAGAAGAAGGAGGAGGAGGAGGAGGAGGAGGAGGAGGAGGAGGAGGAGAAGAAGAAAGAAGGAGGAGAAGAAGAAGAAGAAGAAGAAGAAGAAAAGAAAGAACGAAGAAGGAAGAAAGAAGAAAGGAGGAGGAGGAGGAGAAGATGGAGGAGGGGGGGGAGGAGGAGGAAAAGAAGAAGAAGGAGTGGCAGCAGAAGAAGAAGAACTAGAGAAGAAGAAGAAGAAGAACAAGAAGAAGTGGGAAGAAGAAGAAAAAAAGAAGAACAACAACGACGACGACGACAAGAAAACAACAATAAGACCAAGATCAAGATGAATTGTAGTTTTATTTGTTTAACGTGAACCTAAAAAAAATTCAAGAAGTAGAACCATCCAGACAGGCACATACATTCTCCGATTTACATACATGTACGCCACAAGGACTGGAAAATAATCATACTGGAACAATATGTTAATATTATTCAGCTATAGTCATGCAAAATAAAAGAAGGTTCATACTGCCTGTATGTACTGAAGACTCCTAACTGGAAGAACCACGTGACTGCTGGGTCTGATCAACATCCATCTGTAAACAAACCAACGAACAGACGAAAAACTAAAACAAAAAAACTCTGTTCAACTTAGATGCGCAAACATTTGCTCCTGCAGTCTAACACCTCATATTAACAATAAAGATAATAACAAGAACAACAATGATAATAATAGTAGTAGTGATAATAATAATAATAATAATAATAATAATAATAGCAACAACAACAAGAACAATATTGATACTGACAAGAACAACAAGACCAATACCACCTACTACTACTACTACTACTACTACTACTGACTGATGATGATGATGATGATGATGATGATGATGATGATGATAAGAGAAATTGATGATGAGGATGATGAGGATGATGATGGATGAGGAGGAGGAGGAGGAGGAGGAGCAGGAACAGGAGCAGGAGCAGGAGGAGAAGGAGGAAAATTTCTATAGTGCCCATCCTAAGAACGTAGGCTGCAGACGTTTTGCAGGTTTTAAAACATATATATCTAAAACATACGCAAGCACACACACACACAAACACACACACACACACACACACACACACACACACACACACACACACACACACACTGGCACACAGAGTCACATACATAGACACATACACTATTTAACACAGTGAATGGCTCAGTCGCACACGAGCTATTCAAGCAAATGACAGGTTGCACTTGAGTAATATTTCAGGTCATATTTTGCAATTGGCGTTTAAACAGATAGGTTTTAAGCCCAGACTAGATCATTGGGAAGGAAGGGGAATGATGTAATTTAAAAGATAGCGAACTCCAGAGTATTGCCGCAGAAAATAAGAATGCCCTAGAACCATGCTGCTTATTGTTGTATAATGGAATTCGAAAAATTAGGTCATCAGAGGAAGAACAGAGGAAACAGCTAGAGATATATATTTGAAGAGGTCAGAGAGGTGAGTAGGCGCTTACATTCTTACTTCAGGTCTTCCTAAAATGAGAGAGAGAGAGAGAGAGAGAGAGAGAGAGAGAGAGAGACAGAGACAGACCGCAACAAACAGATATACAGACACACAGACAGGCGGATCGACAGACAGACAGAAACATACCATCAGCTGCAAATCCACTGGCAGGTTTCTTCAGACAACCAAGAGTCTTAAAACCGAAGCCCGGATCTAAAGAAGAAAGCACGTGGTGTGACTGTAGTGAGAAGACACGTCTGCAGCTCATCAAACAGACGTTAATGACGCCGTCACGCTGTAATGAGAAGACACGTGTGCAGCCCATCAAACAGATGCTAATGACGCCGTCACGCTGTAATGAGAAGACACGTGTGCAGACACGTGTGCAGCCCAAAACAGATGCTAATGACGCCGTCACGCTGTAATGAGAAGACACGTGTGCAGCCCATCAAACAGATGCTAATGACGCCGTCACGCTGCCGTAATGAGAGAAGACACGTGTGCAGCCCATCAAACAGATGCTAATGACGCCGTCACGCTGTAATGAGAAGACACGTGTGCAGCCTATCAAACAGACGCTAATGACGCCGTCACGTTCTAATGAGCTGAGGCACAGCCATGAGCGGGAAGGGAATTTTTGCCACTCCAAAACGGAAACCATTGAAGGGTACGTTGAAACTGAAATCCACATGGCAAACCGTTTGACCCTTTATTCATCTGTCATTTATGTTTGTTGCAGAACTTCTGCTCTATATGATGGGTCTCTCATAATCATAAACGAATGTCTCAGACAAGGTTTACAGTTACATGTACAGGGGGAAATGTTTTAACTCTAGTTTTGCATAAAGATCCTATTCTGGTACAAACAATTAGACTGAGAACCGAATGGGCTTACTTGAAAAAAAAACAAAAAACAAAAACAACAACAACAAAAATCACACACAGTTAGGTGTATCAATGTCTGAGTAAATAAATAAGTTACAAATAAGAAAAAAAAAACAAGCAAAACAAAAAAAAAAACAAACAAACAAATAAACGACGATTACATTGAGAAGAAGAAAGAGAGGGTTGTAGACCATCATTCAGACTTGATTTTGTACAAGATATGATCAGACAAACAAAATACTGGAAAAGGTAGAGTGGATTAATCTGACATATGGCGGATCAGTACATGTATTACTGAACGCCCAAAGTGACTAGCAGCAGTGCAGTGTCTCCTCTGGAGGGGTTGCCTGTTATGGCTTGATATTGATTGCTGGCTGTGGACTGTGGTGCCAGGAAGCAAAGGGAGAGTGATAGGGAAAAGGACAGAGGAGGGGAGCAGGGTGTGCAGTGATATTGATACATCGTACAGTGTGAGGAGTAATACGTCAGCCACGCCCTGAATGGATTCAGTCGAAGACATGCACTCTTTATCAACTGGCAATAGTTCTTTGTGCCAGAGTGATCATATCAGGTGAACGTGTGCAAATTGCAGTATTTGAATATGGTTCCATGAATATACCTCTCTCTCTCTCTCTCTCTCTCTCTCTCTCTCTCTCTCTCTCTCTCTCTCTCAGTATATATATATATATATATATATATATATATATATATATATATATATATATATGCACTTGAATACCACCATCTTCTACAGAATAAGAATGGGTGGAAGAGAGAGAGAGAGAGAGAGAGAGAGAGAGAGAGAGAGAGAGGAGAGGGAGAGAGAGAGAGAGAGAGAGAGAGAGAGACAGACAGAGAAACACAGACAGACACACAGGCAGGCACACAAACAGACAGACATGCAGACAGATGGACACATGGACAGAATGACAGACAGACATACAAAATGAAAACAGAATGATAATCAGTCTGCATGCCACCGGAAAGTTTCACAGGATAAACCAAAGTCTTAAAACTGAAGCTTTGACCTGCGGAGGAGAGGACGTGGTGTGACTGTGATGAGAATAAATGTTACAGTGTTTTAAACAGACACCAACAAAGCTGTTACACTTTAATGAACTGAGGCAGAGCCATCAGTGGGAACGGAATGTGACACTCCAAACTGAAACTGTCAACAAATGGGATGAACCTGAATTCTATGGGACAAATGAGTTGGACTGATCCTTCCGCTGTCGTTTGTTCTTGCTGCAGTACGTCTGTGCTTTTGTGGGACTTCCATAATCCTGAACTAATACGTTAGTTAGGCAAGGCTTAGAGTGACTTACGGTGGGAGAAATATAGTCATGGCTTATATGTCTAAAAACCCTGTTTTAAAAAGAAACTGATATATTCTGTGACAGGTTATAGGTTTAGTAGAATTCCCTTTATATTACGATATATCGCTACAGTAAGAAGAAAATCGGTGTAAGAATTTAGAGACAAATGAATGAAACATAACTTGTAAGAAAGAAACAGTAGATATATACATTTAAAAGAGAAAAGAAGAGAGAGAGAGAGAGAGAGAGAGAGAGAGAGAGAGAGAGAGAGAGAGAGAGAGGAGACAGAGAGAGAGAGAGAGAGAGACAGACAGGACAGACAGACAGACAGACACACACACACACACACACACACACACACACACACACAGAGAGAGAGAGAGAGAGAGAGAGAGAGAGAGAGAGAGGAGAGAGAGAGAGAGAGAGAGAGAGAGTTGAACATCTGTCCAACGTATCACGCAAGCGTAAAATGAAAGCAGCTAGCAGGCGCTGTCCTGCATATGCTGGATTAAAACGATCATCACTGAACACAAAAAAATGACTCAGCAGCAGTACAGTGTCTTCTCTGGTTGGATGCCCTATGATAATTTGATAATTTGATATTGATTGTTCCATGTTACCTGCCGCACGGGGACTGCACCAGGAGAGGTACAGGGGAATGGGAGGGGGCTGAAGAGGGCTGTTACTGATGGCGATGAGATGAGTCCCAGCTTGATGAGTTTTATTTGCACTGATAGAATGGGAACTGCCAAGAAAGAAAGAAAGAAAGAAAGAGAGAGAGAGAGAGAGAGAGAGAGAGAGAGAGAGACAGACAGACAGACAGACAGAGAGACAAGGACAGACTGAGACAGACAGACAGACAGAGACAGAGAGACAAGGACAGACTGAGACAGACAGAGAATTGGAGAAAAGCGAAGAAGAAAAAAAAAAGGACTGACAGACAGATAAACACACACACAGAGTCACAGAGAGACTCTTTCCCCAGACAAGTAAACGTCCTTAAACCGAAGCCTGCAGCCACAAAGGGAAGCACGTGGTGTGACTGTGATGAGAAAAATGTCTGCAGCATTTCAGACCCACGCTAATGAAGCCATTACACTCTCATGAGCTGAGGCAGAGCCATTAGTGAGAACAGTTTTTGCTACACCAACTGGAAACTGTTGACTGGTATGGTGAAATGGAATTCTGCGGGGCTAAAGGGTGTGACTAGTTGTTCAGGTGTCAGGTGTTCTGCTTTTGTAACGGTACTTTTGTGTTTACTGCATAGTCTTCAATAATCCTGAACTAACGTCTTAGCTAAAACTAAGGTCATATGAACCAGCAGAATGTATTTACTGCTTATGCGTTGAAACACACTGTACCTGACGTTTGTGTCACAATATATTACTTGAATGAGAACCAAACTGTGTATTAGAGAAAAGTTCAAAAGAAAAAGACAAATAAATCACTGTTCAAATAAGAGAAAACATAAATAAGAAAGACAAAATGCAAACGGATTTAAAAAGAAAAGGGAGGGAGTTGTAGACACCACTCAAATTCATGAGGTACAAAATAGGAAAAAAATGCCTTAGTAAATAGTGTTCTGCGTATCATGGATCAGAACAGGGAACCGTTAAACAGTGTTAGGGCACCAGTACAGTGTCTGCTCTAATACGTATTTAGGCCCATAGCTCAAGGGTGAGCATCAAGGGTGAGCATAGGCCATCGACAACACTCCGCCAACGCACTCGGTTCTGGGCTGCTCGCTGAATGCCTGTCCAGTTGGTTCCCTGCCTCTTCATCTCTGCCTCAGTGTCTCGCCTCCAGCTGCTGCGACTTCGGCCTCTCTTCCTTTTCCCCTGCGGGGTCCATGTCAGGGCTTGGCGTGTGGTGCTGGATGCTGGCTTCCTGAGAGTGTCCAATCCAAACCCACTTCCTCAGCAGAATCTGCTTGGCAACTGGTTCCTGTCCTGCTTGCTTCCGTAGATCTTCATTGTTGATATTCTCTGGCCATCTGATTTTGAAGATGTCTGCTCTCATGGGTTACCTCTTAATGATTTGATATTGATTGTGGCACCAGTACAGTGTCTTCTCTCATGGGTTACCTCTAAACGATTTGATATTGATTGTGGCACCAGCACAGTGTCTTCTCTCATGGGTCACCTCTTAATGATTTGATATTGATTGTGGCCTGTGGACTGCTGGATGGAGCCACGACATGGGGTGGGGGGGGGGGTGGGGGGAGCCAAATGGGATGGAAAGGATGGGGGGGGGGGCCAAATGGGGGGCGCAGGATTTTAAGATGATGTGCAAAAAAAACAGTCATATTCCAGAAGGATTCTAATGAAGCAGCTGCATGCTAATATTGTGCCTCTACAGACACTAGAACTGTTGATTAAACTTTATGGATTGGTTATCAGCTGTTTCGTTTTCAAATCAACGACTAACATTTCACAATGTCCGTTAAGTAGTATTTTTCAAAACTCTTCTTACGATCACTCCATATGTCCATCGTTAATTCTTCCCTCTGTTTGCCGTCTTTCCTGTACACACTATTCAACTGTTCCCCTCATCTCATACCTAGCCCTCCCTTCCCCAGTTTGAAGACAACATTCTGATATTTTGAAAATCATTTGTATTAGATGTCTGCAATCACTATATGGATGATGAGGTATTGAACAAAACTCCTTCCTTCCTGGCATGTTAATCAATCACGACAAGTGTTTGTGGTAAGATGATCACTGACAAAAGAATTTGTGCAGTTTGCAATATCTTTGAATGATTCCCACCTTGATAAGATTTGAATACCCTGGCGTTATTTTCTACTAAAGAATTAGAATGGGGTACAGAAGAGAGAGAGAGAGAGAGAGAGACAGAGAGAGAGAGAGAGAGGGGGGGAGGGAGGGAGAGAGAGAGAGAGAGAGAGAGAGGGAGGAGGGGGGGACGGATGGAGAGCGAGAGGGAGCGAGAGAGGGAGGGAGAAAAAAAGAAAGAGAAAAAGTAATGGACAGACAAAAAGATCAACAAGCAGACAGGGCATAGAGCAACATCTGTTTCAGATTGACTAGGGAATTTCAACAGACAATCAAAAGTCTGAAAACCGGTGCCTGCATTCACAAAGGTAAACTGCGTTGTGGGACTGAGATGAGAAGAAACGTCTGCAGTACTTCAAATAGACAGAAACGACGTTGTTACATTGCATTGAGCTGAGGATGAGGCATTAGTGAAAAACGGAACATGCTAGTCCAAATGGAGTGTTGTTGAAGGGTAGAATGGACATGTATGTACAGGGCAAACAAGTTGAACAAAATAGTTGTCATTTGGTTTTGCCGCTGTACTCCCGTGCTTTGGGGATTGTGTTGCATAATCCTGGATCGATGTCTTAGGTAAAGCTCAAAATTATTTGCAAATGGTAAATATACTCACCACTTAACATGTCTGTGTAAAGACACTGTCTCACACACAGAGACAGTTTCTGTGATCGTATAAGGTTTGTGAAATGTTATGCATGACATAACAAATCGCTGGATTGAGAATCAGATCAGAATATTGAAGGAAAGCATAGAAATGGACAAATAAATGACTGAGGAAGTGAGTGGAATGTAAATAAGAAAGAAACAATACAGAAAAAATAGATTTAAAAGAAGAGGGAATGAGTTCTAGATCACCACTCACACTCGATTCTTTACACCATGCCAGACATACAAAAACGTTGAAGAAAGCTTGGTAAATGGTGTTTTGAATATAGTGGATAAAGACAGAAAACACAGAAGACATGATTACTGCTGCAAGAAAAGGTGACTTGGCTTCACTGTAGTGTCTCCTGTGGCGGGGTGCCTCGAATTGCTTGATATTGGCTGCTGGTTGAAAAAAAAAACGAATAGACCACAAACTGACCTTACCCTGCTTGAAATCTTGGAGTGGTTTAGCTCCTTCCTACCTTTCTGATCTCCTTCATCTCTGTGTTCCTTCTAGGCAGTTGCGTTCTTCTACCGACAACACTCTGCGTAAAATCCTTCGATTTCGAACTAAAACTATGGCGATCGCTCTTTTTTTCATTTCAGGGTCTTGTTTCTTTGAATAGATTCCCAATACCTTTGCGTAGTTCAAATTCTCTGTCTGCCTTCAAAGCATCTCTTAAAGCAACGTTCTTTACCTATCAACAGCAGGCCTTTCTTCCCCCTCCCCATCAGATTTACTTCTGCGACTTGTGTGTGTGTGTGTGCGCGTGTTGTGTGCATCGTTGTGAGACTGTGTATGGGGCATCGCGCGCGCGCGCAGTGTGTGTGTGTGTGTGTGTGTGTGTGTGTGTGTGTGTGTGTGTGTGTGTGTGTGTGTGTGTGCACTCTTTTTTCGTAGGTTCATGGTACTGACTGCATTATTTATCTTCTTACTGGTTTCATTTATGCTTTCTTCAATCTTCCCTGCATTTGTAAGCGCCTAGGGCTTATCAAAGATTAAGCGCCATAAATAGTCCTTCATTCATTCACATTGACTGCTGCCTGTGGACTGTGATGCTGCTGCTGCTGCAACAGGAGAGGGAGACCGGACAGTGGGGAGCAGGATATGATGGTGATGAGTGATACATCAGCTAGGCTTCAAACTGATTTGAAGGAAGTGGCTGCACGCTAGTGAACTGGAACAAGACTGGAGGCAAAGTGATCACTGTCAGTTTAAGTTGTGCAGCTCGTAATATCTGATATCTGAAAATGAGTTCCATCCTTATAAGTTTTATAAGCATTGATGTTTTCTCCTGTCGAATTAGAAAGGGGTTCACAGAGAGAGAGAGAGAGAGAGAGAGAGAGAGAGAGAGAGAGAGAGAGAGAGAGAGAGAGAGAGAGAGACAGACAGATAGGCAGGCAGACAGGCAGACAGACAGACAGACAAAGATGGACAAACACACAGACAGATGGACAAACACAAACGCAGACAGACACTCAAACTCAAAGACTGAGACAGAAAACCGACAAACAAACCGATAGAAGCCTAGAGAAAACCAGCTAGCTTCCATACCCCATAGGAAAGTTTTCCCGAGACAATCAAAAGTCTTAAAACTGTAGCCCCCCATCCGCAAAGGGAAGCACGTGGTGTGACTGATGAGAAACAGGTCGGCAGCTCTTCAAACAGACGCTAATGAACCTGTTACACTCTAATGAGCCGAGGCGAACAAGTCAGTGGTGACGGAACTCTCCACTCCAAACACAAGCTTTCGAGGGCTATGGTTAAAACCTGATGTTCTGCAGGGCGAAAGATTGACTAGCTAGTCAGCTGTCTTTTGTTCTGCTGCAGAACTTTTGTGCTTGGTGGCTGGCCTTCTATTGATAATGAACTGATGTCTCCCAGCAGTGAGTTCAAGTCACTGGACAATGCATTCACTGCGCATAGGTCTGAAGACTCAGTGTCCCCCGCCCCATCCCACGCACAATTTTCATGACATTGAAATGGATTGCAATATCTTATTTATGTTACAATGGATCACTAGAATAAGGATCAAATTGCTGTATTGAAGAAAAGGTCATGGGAAAAGACAAATGATTGACTGAGTGAATGAATGAGCAACACACACACAATCTGAGAAATGCTTAGTAGCTAGTATTTTAATAGATTCCACAGAACATCAAGATGTCTCAGCAGCATTACAGTAGCTCCTCAGCTTTATCACCTCATACTGATTTAATATTGATTGTTCTATGGGGTAAGGTATTGCCTCAAACTGATTTAATATTGATTGCTCTATGGGGTAAGCTTTTGCCTCATTTTGATTTAACATTGATTGTTCTATGGGGTAAGCTATTGCCTCATACTGATTTAATATTGATTGTTCTATAGGGTAAGCTTTTGCCTCATACTGATTTAACATTGATTGTTCTATGGGGTAAGGTATTGCCTCATACTGATTTAATATTGATTGTTCTATGGGGTAAGGTATTGCCTCAAACTGATTCAGTATTGATTGTTCTATGGGTGAGGTATTGCCTCATACTGGTTCAATATTGATTGTTCTATGGGGTAAGCTATTGCCTCATATTGATTTAATATTGATTGTTAAGCTTTTTCCTCATACTGATTTAACATTGATTGTTCTATGGGGTAAGCTATTGCCTCATACTGATTTAATATTGATTGTTCTATGGAGTAAGGTATTGCCTCAAACTGATTCAGTATTGATTGTTCTATGGGTGACGTATTGCCTCATACTGGTTTAATATTGATTGTTCTATGGGGTAAGCTATTGCCTCATATTGATTTAATATTGATTGTTCTATGGGGTAAACTATTGCCTCATACTGATCAATATTGATTGTTCTATGGGGTTAGGTATTGCCTCATACTGAATCAATATTAATGGTTGTATGGGGTAAGCTATTGCCTCATACTTATTTCATCTTGATGGTTGTATGGGGTGAGCTACTGCCTCATACTGATTCAATATTGATTGTTCTATGGGGTAAGCTGTGCTGGAGCCCCTAGGGGAGAAACAGGAAGGAATGGGGGAGGGGATGGAGGGGATGGTAATGTGCAACCCACAAGCCATGCTCCAAAAGAGTTCTAACGAAGGCACTGCACTGTAATGAACTCGGAAGACGATGTGTGTGTGGCAGGGTGATCACCAACAGTTATGTTGGTGCAGCTTGCAATGTCTGGGGATGAATCCAACTTTAAATGAGATGGATATGCACTGATGTTCTTTTCTGTCACAGGATTGGAATGGGGTAAAGGGTGTGTGTGAGAGAGTGAGAGAGAGACAGAGAAAGATAGAGAGAGAGAGAGAGAGACAGAGAGGCAGACAGACAGACAGACAGAGAGACAAAGACAGAGACATAGTCAGAGACAGAGACAGACAGAGATAGACAAAGACATAGAGAGAGAGACACAGACAGACAGACAAACAGACGTACCACAGACAGAGACATACAGACAATCAGATAGGGACATAGGGGGTGGGGGAGACAGAGAGAGAGAGAGAGAGAGAGAGAGAGAGAGAGAGAGAGAGAGAGAGAGAGAGAAACATACGAGAGATATAGACAGCGTCAGTTTCAATTCCTCAGGGAAGTTTTCCCCAGACCAAACTGAAGCCTGCATCTGCAAAGAGAATCACTCGGTGTGACTGTAATGAGAAAAATATCTGCAACGCGTCAACCAGACGCTAACGAAGCCTTTGCACTCTAATGAGGTGAGGCGGAGCTGTCAGTGGGAATAGAACGTGCGACTCCAAGCGGAAACTGTCGAATGGTATGGTGGAACTGAAGTCTGTTGTACAAAAGAGTTTGACTGACTATTCAGTTGTCTGGTTTTGCTGCGCGCTACTTCAGTGTTTGACAAATGAGTTGATGACTAATTTTTCATCTGTCCTTTGGTTTTGTTGCACTACTTCTATGCTTTTTGCCTGCTCTCCATTATCGTGAAATGCTGTCTTGGTAAGGGTTTGAAATTAATTGCACAATGAAACTTTTTTTTTTTTACTGTTTACATTTCCAAAGATGTTGTTCTGAAAAAAAGGGCATTTTTCTGTGACAGTATTGGGTTTGAAAAATTTAATTCATGGCATACTAGATAGTTAGAGTGAAATCAGCCATGTCTCCCTGGTAAGTCTGATCCAGTGGACGAAAGGCCTAGGAGCAGGCAATACAAATAGATCTGTCTTCGAGAGGTATTACGATGGTTCCCTCATGCAGCTAGTGAAGAGTTTTCATATTTATAACATATTTTTTTCTTAATGTTATGTTCCCATTTTCTTCATACATATTTTTTCTTAATGTTATGTTCCCATTTTCTTCATCTTTAACCCCTCCTCCCCCCCTCCCCCATTAAGTTTTTTGCCAAGTCATTACTGTGATGATGGAGGGGTTTTTGGCCTGTGCTTGTTTTTCCCCCATTAGTACATTGTTCGTCTTTGTGTTCGTCTGACTTTATTCAAGTTTAAAAGGCTGTGCCAGTCTTGAATAAAAGTTACTCTGTGTTAGGTTTTCTTACGGGAGTAAGAGTTAACCTACTTGTTTATTGTTCACTGTTCCCTCCCTCATTTTATTTTCAACTTTGTTAGAGTGGAAGTCAAATCAATCTGTTTAAGAAACGTGCTGAGAGAGAGCCATCAGGGGAATGGAACAAGCCACTGCAGAGCAAACTGTTGAAGGGCAGGACAAAGAAGTACGTATAGGACAAAACAGTTTAACAAATTAGTCAGCTGTTGTTTGTTATTGCATTAATACTCCTGTAGTGTGGGGAATGGTGTTCCATACTGCTGAAACTGATTCTTACGGTTTTATTCAAAATCATTTGCACAGGGGTAAACATATTCACCACCTATACATCTGCCTAAGATGCGGTCTCTGAAACAAAGATATCCCCTGAGATTCTACGAGGCTGGTGACATTTGGTTCAAGTTACAACACTTTGATTGAATGTGATCTGTGTGTTAAAAAAAGAGAACACAGAAAAGGACAAATGAATGACTGAGTAGATGAGTGGAATATAAGTAAGGAAAACACAATGCAGAAAAAAAAAAACAGATTTAGGTGAAGAAGAAGTGAGTTGTTGATCACCACCCAGACTCAGTTTCACACAGATATCAAAGAAACGAAACTGGAAAAAAGGCTTGTTGAGTGATGTCTTGCATATGCTGAGTAAGAACTTGGCTTCAGTGCAGTGTCTCTCCTCCGGAGGGTTGCCTCATAGTGCCTGATACTGACTGTTCCTTGCAGACTGTGGCGCTGTGGCTGCAACGGGAGCAAACAACGTGGAACAGAGTTTGATGGTCAGGCGTATTATCAGCCACGCTCTACATTGATTGTAATGCAGCAGTTGCACTCTAATGAACTGGAACAAGACTGCTGCGGCACAGTGACCACATGTGTCAGTGTGTAATGTGTGCAGCTTACGATGTCTGAAGATGAGCTCCAGTCTGATGAGTAGTACATACAGTGAAATTTTCTTCTATAGAATTGCAGTGGGGTTGAGGGAGAGAGAGAGAGAGAGAGAGAGAGAGAGAGAGAGAGAGAGAGAGAGAGAGAGAGAGAGAGAGAGAGAGAGAGAGAGAGAGAGAGAGAGAGACAGACAGACAGACAGACAGAGAGAGAGAGAGCACAGACAGAAAGACAGACACACTGTCACAGAGACGGTCAGAGAAAGACCGACAGACAGAGGAAGACAGACAGAGAATGATCAGACAAATGAATAAAAACATAGACACAAAGACACAAATACAACACACACATTGATTGAGACCAACACACACACACACACACACACACACACACACACACACACACACACACACACACACACACACACAGACACAC
>JADBJO010001129.1:200000-222500 GCA_016801955.1 Conus betulinus
GAATTGTAGTAGTAGGATGAATACAAGTTTCATCGTCGAACTTCCAACCTTTCAATTCCACTGTTGACTTCTAACATTGTCAACACTCCATCATTCAGCTTTATAATTCTACAAATTCTGTTATCGAATTCTACCCCCCCCCCCCCCACACACACACACACACACACACTTTCACACACACACACACACACACACACACACACCCATACTATCACTTGAGTTTAACCACTCATACGCCATCACTAGCACTAGCCGTCAGTTTTCAGTCACTGAACCCTAAGCCTGTAAAGTCTGTCATTGAACTTGAATCAACTAGATTACATACATCTACCCTTCCCCACGCAAACCCACCCTGCCCAAATCTAATTTCTCCCACCCGCACGATTCAACCACCATCTCTAGCCCCTAAATCCCATCTTGGGTCTCTTGCAGCTAAATCACACAAAACAACTCAATATTTCTTACAGAAATGTATTCAGGTATACATATCCTGTGGTTCGCTTTGTACGTGTCAAGTTTGATGTGACATTTTTTCCTGTTGAATAACACACACAAAAAGTACGTCATGACTACGGAGGTCTCTTTAAACTACTAGAATGAAGCAGAAAATGCCAGAAGCTTCCAAAATGTGTATCTTGAATATTCCGAGCATTTTTTGTTTGGATAAAAACGTGTGATGGTTCTCCATCCTTCGAGAAAGTTCCTTGCATTTTGATCAGCCAAGTAAAAGCAATTCTCATACATTCTAACATACTCCATGATTAATGAGCGGCTGTTTGGTCTCGCATTTCTTTTAATGTTTTATTCAATGATCTATCTTTAGATACTTGGTATAGTGACATTATGATATTGAGGTAGAGAATTGACACTGAAACTGAAAGTGTTGAAGAAAGACACATTTTTGTTTTGAGGTTGATGTGATGGTCGGTCATAGAGTACAGATTCGGAATCATCTTCAGTAATAAAAGATGTGATGGTCGGTCATAGAGTACAGATTCGGAATCATCTTCAGTAATAAAAGACTTTGAACTCGACACCAAAGTCGACCGTTTCTCTATTCGGATCGATTCAACGTGAAATA
Source organism: Conus betulinus (assembly GCA_016801955.1). Classification (NCBI taxonomy): domain Eukaryota; kingdom Metazoa; phylum Mollusca; class Gastropoda; order Neogastropoda; family Conidae; genus Conus; species Conus betulinus. Next base: position 201,082 of record JADBJO010001129.1, read on the forward strand.
AGAACCGACTCGTGTTTTAACCTACCCTCACTCTGCGTCCATCTTGCTGAGGTGTAAAAAAACCAGGTTTGATTCTTCATCGTTTTAGAAATCACTTAACGCTTCCCTTCTCTCCCCCCCCTCCCTCCCCCCCCGCCCTTTTCCACTATCCCCTCGCCTCGCATATGATCACTCTCCTCCTTCCACCCACTCCCCCAAATTCCAACCCTTAAGTTTACCCCCCCCCCCCCCCCTCCGCGTTCCATCACTCTGATATTCCCAATTCCATTACTGGGCTCTAATCCCTCAATTCCTATCATTCAACGTTTTCCATCCCCCTTTTCTTCCGCCCTCTTCCCTGCCTAATTCTATCGTTTCACTCGTACATCTTTCACCACTACATTTTCCTCATTCACCTCCCTCTCCTAATTTCCATCTCTTCAGCTCCTGAATTTCATGATTCAGTTCCATGGACCAAAGTCAGTCGCTTAGCTCCAAGCTTTAAACTCCATCATTCAGTTCTAACCACTAAATTCAAAACACTACACGCCAGCTTGCTTCAATTTGCTTCAATTCCCAAATAACATCCTTTAGTGCCAAGCCATGAATTCTGTAAATCAGCTTCAAATCCTGAATCCCATCATTTAGTGCCCCCTACATTACATTTTTTAGCTCGAGCTCCGAACCCGCTAATCCATTTAGTTCCAGTCCCAACCACCCTTCGTCCCAAATTCGTTTCAGCTTCAGCTCCCAGACCATATCTGTCTCTTTCGATTTACCAGATTCCATCGTTCAGTTCCAGAACCCTAAATTTCAGGGCAAAATGCAAATGATCACCAAAGCTGGTGTGCAAAATAGCGCTAATTCAACACCTTTACTCAACAGACGAGACAATGTATGACACGGTACCTTCTTCAGATGTTATAAGCATCAGATATAAAAACAGAATGCTCGAAAGAATACTCCCCACAACACAGTCACCGTGAGAACGAAGACATCACCAAATAATTCTTTAACTATCTATGTTGATGTAGATAGACAGATAGACAGACAGACAGACAGACGACAGACAGACATAGACAGATAGATAGATAGATAGATATATGTGTCTGGATTTGAGCTACATTACTACCATTTTCTTTTACTCCTTATAAATGCAGTTCACGGACAAACAACTCTCTCTCTCTCTCTCTCTCTCTCTCTCTCTCTCTCTCTCTCTCTCTCTCTCTCTCTCTCTCTCAGCCATACACTTTCCGCATACACTTTCATGTGAATCCCACCCATAGCTTTCGAACAGCTCTGCCACAAGCGGATGCTGCGGTGTCAGCCCTCATTTGGCCTCCCATGTAAATTTAGCTGCCTGGAACGAAACGTTGCCTAATGAGTCTCATTACACTCCAGGCTTTGGATGGGGGGGGGGGGGGGGGGGGGACGGGAATGGGGGGGGAGGGGGGGGGGGGGGGGGGGGGGGGGGGGTGGGGGAGGGAGGGGAAGGCAGGGGGGCAATGAAGGCAGTAGCGGATGGGGGAGGGGGGTGGAGGTATAAGAAGACTGCATGGGGGGAACAGGGGGGGGGGGGGGGATAGGAGTGGGGGCGGGGGAGGGGGATATCTTGTTATAACAACATAGCTTTCTTGTTTGTGGAGCGAAACGGGGCAGCGGACGAAAAAGCACACTGATTGGCGACGAGTTTTTGACAGTGAGCAGCGAGAATGACTCTTAAGAGAGAGAGAGAGAGAGAGAGGAGAGAGAGAGAGAGGAGAGAGAGAGAGAGAGAGAGAGAGAGTGGTGTTGATGATGGGTGTGTGTGGTGGAGTGCATGCGTGCGTGTGTACATGCGTGCTCGCGTGCGCCCAGCGTGTGTATGTGCGTTTGCGATCGCGCGCGCGCCTGCGCGCAAGTGTGTGTGTGTGTGTGTGTGTGTGTGTGTGTTGTGTGTGTGTGTTTGTGTGTGTGTGTGTGTGTGTGTGTGTGTGTGTGTTTTGTGTGTGTGTGTGTGTGTGTGTGTGTGTGTGTGTGTGTGTGTGTGTGTGTGTGTGTGTGTGTGTTTGTTTTGTGTGTTTGCGTTTCTGCGTACGTATGAGCACATGTGTACGTGTGTATAGGTACGTAAACGTGTTCGTCTGCATGTGCATGGGGGGTGTGTATACCTGCATATATGTGTGCGTGTGTGTGTATTGTGTGTGTGTGTGTGTGTGTGTGTGTGTGTGTGTGTGTGTGTGTGTGTGTGTGTGTGTGTGTGTGCGCGCGCGCGCGTGTGTGTGCGTTTTGCGTACGTACGCATGTCTTTGCGTGCATGCTTGAACGCGCGCGCGCGCGCATGTGTGTGTGTGTGTGTGTGTGTGTGTGTGTGTGTGTGTGTGTGTGTGTGTGTGTGTGTGTGTGTGTGTGTGTGTGTGTGTGTGCGTGCACGCGGGTGCGTGTGTGTATGCGTGTGTGCGTTGTGCGTACGTGTGCATATCCATGCCCTGCGTATGCGCTTTTGTGTGTGTCTATGTGTGCGGAAGCGTGCCTGTGATCAAACAGGCTCTCGTGTCAGTCATTGAGATCTCAGTATTTGGCATCACTCTCTCCAACATTCCATCGTTGGTGGCATTTGTTTACTGTGTGAAATTCTGGACACTCGTACCAGACGGCGGCAGGATCGTTCCAGCAGCTGCCATTTGTTTACTAGTTTTGTCTGATTCGTCAAAAGAGTGGCGATAATGACGGTTCGACACACACTGATTTTTCAATGTAAAATGTTGGATTTCAGCTTCTTATTTCTGGTGCTAATTTGTACATCGTTGTGGCCTGAGCTTTCTCTCAGCCTTCATATGGGCCTCCCTGGTCGGCTGGGCTATACATTATGTGACCTGAGTGGATCAAGCGAAGATAGTCAGGCTAGTCACTGATTGATCTATCTAGGTGAAAAAGATGCATACATACAGCACGCAGCATATATACATATCAACGACTTTCAAGCATTTTTTTAAAGTATGGAACAGGTAATCCATTTTAGAAATAAAAATGAATGACATTTTTACAACTCCACCTCTCTCTCTCTCTCTCTCTCTCTCTCTCTCTCTCTCTCTCTCTCTCTCTCTCTCTCTCTCTCTCTCTCTCCAATCCCATCCTTTCACTCTCTTCTCTCTTCACCATCCCTCCTCTGTATGTGTTTATGTACGTAGGTATGTATGAACATGCATGTGTATGTGTGTGTGCGTGCGTGCGTGCGCGCGTGTGTGTGTTTGTGTGTGTGATTATGCATTTTTCTATGCATGCCTACATGCGCGCGTGTGTGTGTGTGTGTCCATGGTAAACTTTAACATTGGCATATTATAAGCAAGTATGAGCATGAGAGTGACCAAACTTAGCAGCATAACAGATATTGTACAAGAGAAATTACATTTGTGACCGCTGCCCTAAAAGTTAAGACATACATATTTATAGTTACAAACGTGACACTGGAAATTAAAATTACTTACAAACAATAAAACATGCGTGTAACACCAAAATGGGAATTTCAATCTTTCTCCTTTTGGTAGTGCAAATAAAGTACACACTCAGCCACTCTTGATTATATATACATAAATGTGTGCACGTATGAGAGAGAGAGAGAGAGAGAGAGAGAGAGAGAGAGAGAGAGAGAGAGAGAGAGAGAGAGAGAGAGAGAGAGAGAGAGAGAGAGAGAGTGGTGATTTATCATTAAAAATCATTAAGATGAGACATATTCCAGACATTTAAAACAGAATATGAAATTAACATTTTCAGTAGGAGCTACAATGTAATTAAACGGTTCCCTTTCTTTGAAATTTTGATTACTAACAATGATTGCTTTGCACAGAGTGGAAAGTCATTTTGAATGACGATTATAATCAGAACTACAGCGACAAATGCTAAATGGCATTTTGTGAAATCTGGATCATTCAGTGAGATTTGTATCACTCGCAGTTGCAGATGAACAATAAACATACAGGAAAGACATGACCAACACAGGCCACTTATACATACACCTCGCCAAACATAGCTGAGGAGGACAAACTGGGTTTAGGATGTATGGCAACTCAAGCAAATGAAGCCACATTAAACTGACAATTATAGCACTCTTATTAGTCTCGGCAATCAGAAATCCTTATCGATAACTCTTTCAACACATGCAGAACTTTACATTGTCATCTAAGCGATGAAAAGTTAGCTCTTTCCAAGGGAATCCAACATGGAAGTGTCAACTCAGCAGATCAGGCGTGATCTGGGTTACACCAAATGGAATATATAAGTGTTTAACGTTGTTGTGAGGCATACGCAGAATATGTCAGCATTAAAACATCAGCTTTTAAAGATACCAAGCGAATATGAAGGAGCGCAGATGGTTGAAATGGTGGGTGGATGAGGGAAGCAGAGAGAGAAAGAGGAGAGTGTAGGAGTGAGTGTGTGGGGGGGGGGGGGAGCAAGGCAATAGACTACTGGACGTGCCAGTGGTGTGATATGCCAGCTGGTGTCAAGGTCAAGGTCAGGGCTCTGCTGCTGTCTTTACAGCGGGTAGGCCGGGTGGAGAAAGGAAAGATGCTCAGCGGGTAGGGCGGGTGGAGAAAGGAAAGATTTATCAGCGGGTAGGCCGGGTGGAGAAAGGAAAGATGCTGTCTTTATATCAGCGGGTGGGAAAGGCCGGGTGTAGAGAAAGGAGAGATGATGTCTTTATCAGCGGGTAGGCTGGGTGGAGAAAGAAAGATGCTGTCTTTACAGCGGGTAGGAGGGGGCCGGGTGGAGAAAGGCGGGTAGGCTAGGCTGGGTGGAGAAAGAAAAGATGGCATGGCAGAGACTGAGACGGCAGCGGAGGATGGATGGAGGTGGGGCGAGGGGCGGGGGAAACAGAGACGTGAGCGACGTACGTACCTCGTGAATTAGTAGAAGAGAGAACAGAGGTAACCCATCAAGACAGGTCTGCTGTTTCGGTGCCATTGCTGGCAGCTGCACTTGTTTGGGAGATGGAGTGTGGAGTATCTTTGTTGATCAGCAGTAGACCGCTACTCTTGCCAGATATGCCTAGCTTAGTGCATGTTCATAACAATGAGGTGTTTTTTGAATAACACACACACACACACACACACACACACACACACACCACACACACACACACACACACACACACACACACACACATACACAACCTTTTCTTTTCATTGTTTCTGAAAGAAACTGAATGTTTGTAGCCTGAGGAAGAAGTGGAAAATGGAGGGGTTGGGGTGGGTGGGGGGTGATGTAGAGGTATTTTCATCAATATAATCATTTCAAACATGCGTCACTGTGATGTTTGTGACCTCATTTAGGCGTCATAGTGCTCAAACTAACTCCCCCCCCCCCTCCCGAAGGTAACTTAAAGATCTGAAAGAAACAGAGAAATGTGTCCAACAAGAGCTCCCGCGTCTTGCGACACATGAGGCAGTCAAGGCGCTCCACTGTGCACGGTCCTCAGCCAGTCTGCTAGTGTCACTCCATCCTCTGTCAACGAGTCTGAGGTCTCTCTCCACTGTCTGTCGCCAGCTCATCCTGGGTCGTCCTCTTTTTTCTCAGGGCAGCTAGGGTCCATTTAATGACCTCATTTGCAGGTTCTGATGAGGGTAATCTTAAGACATGACCCAGCCAGTGGAGGCGCCGGCTGCAGATGATGGTTGACACGGGGAGCTGTTTTTGACCTCTCCCCGACCTCTTGATTTGGCTTAAAGTCTGACCACACTTTGGTGCCTAAAATCTTACGTAGGCACTTAGTGTCAAAAGCGTGGTCTTCAGTTGCCAGGTGTCACACAGCCATATAGCAGCGTTGAAATCACTCTGGAGTTATAAAACTCCAATTTGATCCAAGGGAGAATTTCTTGCTGTTCCATATTTTGTTCCGCTGATCGAATGCTGATGTTGCCTTGCCAGTGCGACACTTCAGCTCATGGCCGAGGTGAGAGAAGCCGGATCTGACTGGCTTTGTCCTTCTCCATCTGCTCCACCCACCCTTTGTCCTGGATCCGTACGTGGCGTTCAGTCACACACGTGCATCATTATAGGCAACTGCCTTTGTTGCTGAAATCTGTGTTCATAACACGTTTGCGGGGAAAGCATTAAACGGATTGGAAACCTCGACGATGCACACCAACATACTTTCTATAATGAATCATGCACAAGACAGGTTTCAAGCTCTATGATTCACACACCGCCAGTGCAAACATGCATGCACACTGGCATGACCTGTGTACTGCTGTCTTCAGGCGGAGCGAGGCTAACGTCTTGTTGGCCGGACGCTTCGAGAAGCAGTCTCAATATAAACTTTTCCACGACCACTACTGGCCACTACTGAAACCATCCTGACTGGTTGGATGATGGCCGTCTTCACTGGGCTGAATTAGGTGGTGGAGGAGGACGCTTGCAAGAACCTTGCTTGTGTAGACCAGGAGAGATCTTCTTCTGTTTTTGTCTCAAGAGTGCGTGTTTCTCTTTATGTTTGGCATCAATGGATGATTAAAGAGTACATGTTTCTCTGTGTATTTGACATAAATGAATGATTAAAGAGTGCATGTTTCTCTCTATGTTTTGCATACATGGATGATTAAAGAGTGCAAGCTTCTCTTGATCTTTGGCATCAATGGAGGATTAAAGAGTGCATGTTTCTCTTTATGTTTGGCATCAATGGATGATTAAAGAGTGCATGTTTCTGTTTATCTTTTGAACAAATGGATGATTAAGGCATTCTGGAGCTCCCAAGGAATGACGTCTTGTTTTCACGTGGTGTTTAATACGGCGGTAAGAATATGTACATACAGATATATATATATGTATACATACATACATACATGTATACATACATGCATACATACATACATACATACATACATACATACATACGTACATACATATTTAACTTACATGTTAAATCGTATAACCACAATGTGTGTGTGTGTGTGTGTGTGTGTGAGAGAGAGAGAGAGAGAGAGAGAGAGAGAGAGAGAGAGAGAGAGAGAGAGAGAGAGAGAGAGAGAGAGAGAGAGAGAGAGGTGATACGGAGAAGGGTTATGATAAATTACGCATGTTTGAAAATAAACTCAAGAATGCAAGAAGCAAGCGACCAATTTGAAGACAATCCATGTTACACACATGTACTATGAAGGAAAAGTAAGTATTGTCTTGATAGCCCGGCCAAACGAGAGGAGTGCGGATGGAGAGGGTTGGGAGTGGGGTGGCACCTCGTGTTGACAATAAGTCTTCTTCATAAGAACGAGAAGCAGGTACTCAAAGTAGAGAGAGAGAGAGAGAGGGAGGGAGAGAGGGAGACGGGAGAAGGAGAGAGAGAGAGAGAGAGAGAGAGAGAGAGAGAGAGAGAGACAGACAGACAGACAGACAGAGAGAGACAGAGAGAGAGAGAGAGTTGCACTGGAATACAGTTATGATGATAAGAACATAAGGAATGGAAAACAACAAACAACAACAACAACAACAACAACAACAACAACAAACCACACTTACTGGGCGAAAACAAACAATCGAACAAACAGAAGTGCATGAGTAATACAGGAATTTCAAAAGGAAAATATTTTCATGATAGATAGTATTATTATGTTCGACAAGGAGGGTGGAAGCTGGGAGTGGCAATAGTTGCCTTACTGCGGAACTCGAAAACAGGGAGAGAGAGAGAGAGAGAGAGAGAGAGAGAGAGGAGAGAGAGAGAGAGAGAGAGAGAGACAGAGACAGACAGACAGACAGACAGACAGACAGACAGATTTTCACAGACACAGAGAGAGAGAGAGAGACAGACAGACAGACTTGCAGAGAGAGAGAGAGAGAGAGAGAGAGAGAGGCAGGCAGACACACTTGCACAGAGAGACAAACAGACAGGCACAGACAGACCGGCACACACACACACACACACACACACACACACACACACACACACACACAGAGAGAGAGAGAGAGAGAGAGGGAGAGAGAGAGAGAGAGAGAGAGAGAGAGAGAGAGAGAGAGAGAGAGAGAGAGCGAGAGAGAGAGAGAGAGCAACAGAAGAAGAAATGGTTGAAGAGAGGACAGAGGGGAGGAAAGCAGAGACCAGAATCCGAAAAAAAAAAAAACAAGACAGACAGAGAAAGAGAGAGACAGACAGACTTTTTTTGTTGTTGTTCGAAGACAGATGTGTACCCCCCCCCCCCCCCCCCCCCCCCCCCCCTCAAAGAACTTCCACAGACAACGAAGACATAGGGACGCCGGCTAGAAAAAGAGTACTGTAAATACTCTGTAAATTGGTTTGTAAAAGACCATCTGCCGGTAATTGCATTTACATAACCTTTGCCACCCGTGGGGCATCAGATGATCAATCAAAAGCGTCTCCCTGCTCGGAAGAGTAATCCCCCCTACACTTCCGTTCTCGCCGCAAGATGGCGTCTGTGTCCCAGTCCTCGTTTCCTTCCGGGGGATTTTTTTTTTTTTCTTTCTTTCTTTCTTTTTTTTTTTTTTTTTTTCTTTTTGTCGGTTTTAAAGTTTTCACTCTCAACTGGGAGAGATCGGAGAAAGAAGGTTGGAGTGTGGTGGAGCGAACTGGGGGAAAAGGGAAAGAAGGTTAGAGTGGCGGAGTAAACTGGGGGAAAAGGAGGGGTCGGGAATGGGGGGATGGGAGGGAGGGAGGACGAGTGGGGTAGTTGGTGTGGGTGGGGGTGGGGGGTGGGGGGGGGGGGGGGGGAGAAGAGGAGCATTGGAAAGGAGGTGGTTTCATTGTTTATTCTGGTACCGACTGCAACTGTGGTACCGATGGTTTCATCGCCCTCTGTTCTGTTTTTCAGACTGTGTCTCTGTCTGTCTGTATGTCTGTATGTCTCTCTCTCTCTCTCTCTCTCTCTCAATGCTGTCCTCCATTCTAACTCGGTGTAACTACCTCCATTCTTTCACAATAAGCTGAATCAATACATTTTTTATTTATTTTTAGCCCTCCTCCTCATTCTTCCTACCTTCCATTCATCCAGTAACATCCACCCACCCACCACATTCATACACTTCCGACACTGATTGGATGATTGGAGTGTGTGTGTGTGTGTGTGTGTGTGTGTGTGTGTGTGTGTGTGTGTGTGTGTGTTCCTGTGCGCGCGCGCGTGCATGCGTGCGTGTGTTCGTTCGCGCGTGTGTGTGTGTGTGTGCCTGCGTTTGAGCTTGTGGTACGTATGCTTTGTAGCATGCGCACGAACGTGTATGAATGTATGTACCGTGCGTTCGCGCTCGCTTGCGTTTGTGCGTGTAGGTGTGTGCGTATGTGTATGCAGAGGAGAAGCTGTGTCACATGAAAAAGAATCAAGCAACACCACCCGTTTAAGTCAATGTCACACCAGGCGAGCCCATCCCTCGAGCGCAAGAACCAGGCCCTTTCACAACAGGCAAGTTCGGACGAAACCAATGTGGTTACAGTGGATGGTTCACCAACATAGCCTAGCGCGCCACTCAGGGCGTTTTCAGGGCTGCCAAACTCATTCTGGGGGGGGGGGGGGGGGGGGGAGGGTATCACATCCTGAAAAGGAAGCGAAGAACGAAAAAAACAATTAATGACATGCAGGCTAAAGTATTGGCAGCTCTGTGGCAGATAAGAACAGTCCTGCAGCACTAGCAGTTCCCCTAGGTTTCTCGAACCCAGACTTTATACAGTCCTGGAAAAATAATCAAAGTCATTTGAATGAAAGGAGTTGGGGGGGGGGGGGGGGGGGGGGGCGGTTAGGGGGCTAAGTAAAGCCATATGGGCAGATACCCACGGCTAAATGGACAGCTAGTGACCATTCTGGACAGTGTACACTGTTCGCTACCTAGTCGCCAGATCACAATGGAAAAAGCTGGCACGCGAGAAACTGTGACACAAATAGAATGTAAAAGGGTTTGAAGAACAAACACAGCAGAACAGTCGACAGAGGCAGAACAACAGCTAACGAGAAATATGAGTAAAAAAGACAGTGTCAATCAAAGAGAGTCACCACAAAGAGGAACTCACTAGCTTAGAACTAAACAGAAGGGGGGGGGGGGGGGGGGGGGGGGGGGGCTCTTTGTACTGCAGTTCAAATGGTCACGTGACTCATTCTTCGCTTCAGGCTGCACACCAAAAAGTAATGCGATAAGGCCTTGCTTAAGGAGTCGTGTATTTATACACTGGCGAAATCAGATTGTTTTGAGAAATTTTATTGCGTCTGAAAGCTGATTCTCCTCAATTTTTTTTTTCATATGACCATCAAAATACAAGGAAGGTGGTTCCAAGAAGACAGATTAAAATCAAAGGGATGGGATTATTTTGTGCCTTTAAGGCCGGCGCAAAGATAGGGTGACGGGTGAGTGCAAAGGCCTGAAATGTGTGTCAACTGAGGAGGAGGGGGGGGGGGGGGGTCTTAGATTTGAAGATGGTTTGTAATATCATCGATGAAGATCCCCCCCCCCCCCCAAACAATTGGTAGGGAATTGTTCTTTTGATCAATTATCCGTTTAACATTAAATGCTGGCTCAAATTTATGGTAAGCCTCAAAACGCTCACATGGATTATAATTATAGAGTATCAGGCTAAAATCCTAATTGTGGCGTATGGTCTTCAGTGGTTTCATTCTGTGCACCTTGATACCCGTTGGGGGTAATTTGACATTATGCTTCAGTGAACGTGCTACATACATGTTTGTCGTTTGTCACTGTTACACTTGGACAGGACGTGCCAGAGAGCTTTCAAGCCCCTGGAACAGTGGGAAAAGAAACGTTTGTTTGAAAAAAAAAAAATGAACCTGTCATGTTCTCCGTCGCCATCTTTTTTTTTTCTTTACTGCAGAGCGTACGACCTTTTCACCTTTGCTCAATTGGACCACCATCTCGCCTGGAAAGGTGACCATGTTCAAATGTGTGTGTGTGTGTGTGTGTGTGTGTGTGTGTGTGTGTGTGAGTGCTCGTGTGAACGTGCTCGCGTGCATGTACGAGTGAGAGAGAGAGAGAGAGAGAGAGAGAGAGAGAGAGAGAGAGTCTGTGTGTCTGTGTCAGAGAGAGAGAGAGAGAGAGAGAGAGAGAGAGTTTGTTCGAGCGTCCAGAGCAACTTTTGTAATTGAAATACAGCTATAAGATGGCGCACAAACATAAGCATTTGAAAACGCTGTAAGCTGCCATACCAACGCTATAGATATCAAACAATAGAGGCATATCGTTTTCCATCCATCCCTATCTCCACCCCTCTCCCCTACCCCCAGGCCTTCCAAATTCTCCAGCCAGAAACACACTCGGCAGGTTACCACCGCATCTCTCTCTCTCTCTCTCTCTCTCTCTCTCTCTCTCTCTCTGTGTGTGTGTGTGTGTGTGTGTGTGTGTGTGTGTGTGTGTCTCTCTCTCTCATTCGTGTTGGTGATCGCTCTGTCTGTCTGCATCTCTCTCTCTCTCTCTCTCTCTCTCTCTCTCTCTCTCTCTCTCTCTCTCTCCTCTTCTTCTGTCTCCTTCTCTCTGTGTCTTGTGTTCGTGATATCTTGTCTGTCTGCTTGTAGTCATGTCTATCTGTCTGTCTCTCCGTCTGTCTTGCATTCGTGATCTTTCTGTCTGTCTGTATGTCTGCAATTCTCTCTCTCTCTCTCTCTCTCTCTCTCTCTCTCTCCTCTCTCTCTCTCTCTCTCTCTTTCTCCCTCCCTCTCTTCTCCTCTCTCTGTGTTCCTCCCTCCCTTCTAACCCCTTTTCTATTTCTCTCTCTCTTTCTCTCCTCCTCCCTCCCTCCCCCTCCCTCTCCTCCCTCCCTCCCTCCCTCCCTCCCTCTCTCTCTCTCTCTCTCCTTTGGACGAGTCGTTACCTGAATGGAACGCTGTTTGCCCCCACCTGCCCTAACTCTTTAATCTCTTGTCAGTGGCGTTAATTGTTGTTCTTCTCCTGGGTTTCCCATGGGGCTCCGATAATTAATATTATCTTCGCTAATTTCGTCCGTTTCAGGCCAAAGACGGAAAGTTGTGGATTGCTGGAATAATAAAGAATGGGAAAAGAAAACACCTGTGTGTTTGTTTATTACCTTTGCAAATACTTTTTTTTCTCGAAGCTTATCTTGACACCTATATAGTTTTCTGTCTGCCTGTCTGTCTGTCTGTCCGTCTGCCTGTCTTTCCCTCGTCTTAGTGAATATATGCCTGTGTCTTTTCTTACCTTTCTTCTTTTACTCTTTCTTTTTTCTCTCCCTCCTGCGCTCTTTCCGAGTATTTCTTTTTTCTTCTTCTTTTTTTTCTTTTCTTTTTTTTTTTTGCTTAGATAGATATAGACAGAACTTCGGTGAATAATTCGTTCTTTGTACAAAATCGTTTTTTCCCGATAATTTATGCTGTAAAACCACCCATATCAGGGTGCGAGCATTGACACAGAGACGCATATAGACATACATAGACTAGAAACAAACACACACACACACACACACACACACACACACACACACACACACATACAAACGTCCGCCCGCCCACACACACACACACACACACACACACACACACACACACACACACACACACACACACACACACGTACACACACACACACACACACACACACACACACACACACACACACACACACACACATACACACTCGCTCGTGTTCTAACATTCTTGTCACATGCTGTCTTTCTGGTTGTGTGTGGGCGTATTTCTGGGCAGCCAGGGAGACAAACAAACAAAACTATCACCGCGTACCTGACATTCAACAGACAGCAAGACGCGAAACACGTTTGATGGCAGAAAGTCCACATACAGCTTGTTAATGAGCCTCTCAATATCACTCACTCCTTCACGACAGTCAGGAGAATGACTTCAAAGAATGTCACCCACGGGGGGTACCCAAGAGACTTCAGAATCCCAGAGGGTGATACAATGGCTGTTTAACCTATGGGGGTTTTACACGCGGAAATGTTTCCGAAGAAGCTCTACACCAACGGGTGGAAGACCACGCCCAGCACGTAGGCGAGCTCTTGACTGCATTCCTTCAACTCTGGATACACTCATAACATTGAAGACACTCCTGCACCACCCAAAACGGAGCGATTTTTTAAAAGCTAGATTGGAAAAGAGACAGGCTATACTTCAAGGTTTTTCAAATTCCCGTAATTTCTCCTCTTAAAGGGAGTCGGAAAACGATGAACTAGACTATGAGGAATCTTGCGAAGTACTAGGGCAGGATTCCTTGAAATTCAGGCACATTGGGATCCCCGTCCTGTTCCAAGCTGGTAAAAACAAACAAACATACAAACAAACAAACAAACAAAACAAAAAAAAAAACAAACAAACGACCAAACAAAATCCCCCAAACAACGGAGTTTCATATTTGAAAAAAAAAAAGCAGGAAGCCTCACGCTCGAAGATCAAACATTTGGAGGACATGGTCCTGACCTAAGAGTTCAGTCAATGACAACATAGTCCTGACCTAAGAGTTCAGTCAATGACAACATAGTCCTGACCTAAGCGTTCAATGACAACATAGTCCTGACCAAAGCGTTCAGTCAATGACAACATAGTACTGACCTAAGAGTTGAGTCAATGACAATAGTACTGACCTAAGAGTTTAATGACAACACAGTCCTGACCAAAGAGTTCAGTCAATGACAACATAGTCCTGACCAAAGAGTTCAGTCAATGACAACATAGTCCTGACCTAAGAGATCAATGACAACAAAGTCCTGACCAAACAGTTCAGTCAGTGACAACATAGTCCTGACCATAGAGTTCAATGACAACATAGTCCTGACCAAAGAGTTCAATGACAACATAGTCCTGACCTAAGAGTGCAGTCAATGACAACATAGTACTGACCTAAGAGTTTAATGACAACACAGTCCTGACCAAACAGTTCAGTCAATGACAACATAGCCCTGACCTAAGAGTTCAATGACAACATAGTCCTGACCTAAAGAGTTCAATGCCAAGAGAGTCCTGACCTAAGAGTTCAGTCAATGACAACATAGTCCTGACCTAGGAGTTCAATGACAACATAGTCCTGACCTAAGAGTTCAATGACAACATAGTCCTGACCTAAGAGTTCAGTCAATTGCAACATAGTCCTGACCTAAGAGTTCAGTCAATGACAACATAGTCCTGACCTTAGACTACAATGACAACATAGTCCTGACTTAAGAGTTCAGTCAGTGACAACATAGTCCTGACCTAAGAGTTCAATGACAACATACTCCTGACCTAGGAGTTCAATGACAACATAGTCCTGACCTGGGAGTTCAATGACCACATAGTCCTGACCAAAAAGTTCAGTCAATGACAACATAGTCCTGACCTAGGAGTTCAATAACAACATAGTCCTGACCAAAGAGTTCAGTCAATGACAACATAGTCCTGACCTAAGAGTTCAGTCAACTACAACATAGTCCTGACCTAAGAGTTCAGTCAATGACAACATAGTTCTGACCTAGGAGTTCAATGACAACATAGTCCTGACCAAAGAGTTCAGTCAATGACAACATAGTCCTGACCTAGGAGTTCAAGGACAACATAGTCCTGACCAAAGCGTTCAGTCAATGACAACATACGCCTGACCTAGGAGTTCAATGACAACATAGTTCTGACCTAAGAAATCAATGACAACATAGTCCTGACCAAAGAGTTCAGTCAATGACAACATAGTCCTGACCAAAGAGTTCAGTCAATGACAACATAGTCCTGGCCTAAGAATTCAATGACGACAATGTCCTGACCTAAGAGTTCACTCAGTGACAACATAGTCCTAACCTAAGCGTTCAGTCAATGACAACATAGTCCTGACCTAAGCGTTCAATGACAACATAGTCCTGACCTGCCCAGCATCCTTTCTTGAACTCCGTCGCATCAGCTCTATGAGACCTTTTCTTACAGAACAGGCCACGAAGACATTGGCGTCTTCCTGCATTCTGTCATGACCAGATTATTGTAATGCACTTCTCCTTGGTGTACCCGCAGCCCTTACTCCAGCCACTACAACGTGTTCAAAATTCAGCCGCTCGCCTTATCTTCGAGGTGCCAAAACAGCACCATACTTCGGATCTCTCGAAGAAATTACACTGGCTCAAATGTCTCGAGCACAGAATTCAGTAGAAGTCGGCGTGTCTGTGTAATAAGGTTATCACAGGTGAAGCGCCTACCTATCTCTCCGATCGCTTGGAAATATATATTCCTACATGTGCTCTCCGTTCTTCCTCTGATGACCGAATTTTTCGCATTCCCTCATATAACCGAAAGCAGCACGGTTCTAGACCATTCTCTGCGGTAATACTCTGGAATTCATTGCCTTTCCATCTACGTCCTGCCCCTTCCTTCCCGACTTTCAAGTCTGCGCTTAAAAACGTATCTGTTCGAACGCCAGTTGTAGAATACCACCTGAAATATTACTAAATTACCAAATGTCGCTTGCACACTTTGCTTGTGTGTAAAAACGAGCCGTTCACGTGTAAGTGTGTGTGTGTGTGTGTGTGTGTATGTGTGTGTGTGTGTGTGTGTGTGTGTGTGTGTGTGTGTGTGTGTGTGTGTGTGTGTGTGTGTGTGTCATTCATTAACATCTTTCCACTAATCGTGATATTAGACAATTAAAAAAAAAAAAGAAAAACGAGTGTGTAAGAGAATAAGACAAGTGCATGACTGAAAGTTATAGAGTTCCAAGTATGCGTGCATGTATGTGTGAATGTGTGTACACATATGGTGCTTAGGCGGTTATTTAAAACATATCTGATTAAAGAAATAAGTATATAACTACACTTTTAGAAATAGTAAACAAAACAACAAAAATATATATATAACAACAACAAAATCAGTGAAACATCCCACCCCCCCCCACCCACCCCCCTTCCTTTCCTTCCCTCTCTATCCCCTCCCCACCCCCCCTTCCTCCCCCTCCATCACTTTTATATCAAGAAAAAAATTCAGATACTGTAGTGACCAATTGGACTGATATCTAAACTTACACAAAAAGTCTTAGGTTAAAGCTGGTGAACTGAATATAATGTGTGAGTTATTTTGCAACAAAACTAGAAATAAAAGTATTTACAAGTTCTTACGTTTGTGCTTATGCTTGTGTACGCACACGTATGTGTGCATGTGCGTGTGCGCGTGTGTGTATGCATATGCGAGTGTGTTTGAGTATGTGTTTGTGCATATGTGTGTGCTTACATGAGTGCTTATATGATAATAATGGTAATTACAAATCACTTAAATCTTTCAAAAAAAGTTTCAAAGGAATTTTTTTTTTAACAAAACTAATCAATTTAACAACCATCAAGGCACAGAACCGTAACCTTTCTCCGTCCTTATCACTTTTAAGCTTTGTACATTATTTCATCTTCCCTCCCCACATTTATGCCCGTCCCACATACAACAAAAAAGGAACCTATAAATACTTCCCCAATGTGTTCCATAGAAAAAAACTCCTATGTCAGAGCTGGTGACTCAAAGATGGCCAGTGCACTATTTTTGTCTCAACACTGGAATTTTTTTTTTCATGTCTTGACATGTAACATGTTCACGTGTTATTTTCTTTTTACATAAACATACTATGTTTTTAACATATTTTGTTTTAAAAGCATCAAGTTTCCACCTATACATCAACGAAAGTATATTTTTATTTAAACTAAAGTTACGTTGAATGATTTTAATATCAAAAGTATCAAACTGATTTTGCTTGTCATGTTCTATCATTCTATCTTTGAAAATTTTCGAAGTATGTGTTTTAACTAGATTGCACTGATCATGTACCGATAAGGCTAGTTTAAGATATTCAGAACCACAGATATGTTTTTGCTCTACATTTAGCTGCCCTATCTACTTTATCGTTTTAATAAAAGGAACAATGTGAAGGAATCCAACAAAAGGATAACTGGGTGCCTCCTTCAATAAGCATGTGGATCAAACAGCTTACCTCAATAATCATTTCAGCCTAGTATGCAAGTGAAAATCTTTCAGTGCCTGAAGGACTGATTTTGAATCTACACAAAACAGAGCTTGAAATATTGTTTTGGGGAAATTTGCAAGGTAATTCAAAGCCATGAGTATTGCTGTTAATTCAGCTGTGAATATGGATATGTTACATCCTATATAAAAAGATTTCTCCACCCTCAAGTCTGGGATTAAGAATGCACAACCTGTTTGCTTACCAATACATGAACCATCTGTGTATATTTTAAATTAGTTAGTGTATTTCTCGTCAATATGACACTTAGTATAACTTGCTAGCATATTGATATTTTCATCTTTTCTGATGTTGGTGTGATCAATCAAAAATGGGGCTTTTTAAAGTTCCCTCATACAATTCACACACAAATAATGGCAACTACTGAGGAAAGAGGGAAGAACTTGGTCAATCTCCTCCATGTTTGTGGCGAAGTTCAACAAATCACTTCTACCTGGAGCAAAGATGTTGTGAAAGGAAATCCTCATCAGGACCCATCGTGACTGTTGTGTTGTAAAGTTGTGAAGTGGACTATTACTATGTGTTATTGACAGTCCAAGTATCATTTACAAGTATATTGAATACCACGATGTGGGATCCATGTGACGATGAACGTTTGTAAAGGTCACTTGTACGACGTTGTTTCGACTTACGATTCGTGTATGTGCCTCCCTCCCCCCTCCATTTCTCCCCAGCCCTCACCCCTACCCCGTTCTCCCCACCCCATTCCTCCACAGTTCGGTTTTTTTTTTTGTGAATGGGCCTTAATAATCTAAACCACATTAAACGATTCCTATTCGTATTCTGTCTATCCCCCCCCCTCTCTCTCTCTCTCTCTGTCTCTAAAAAGTTACCAGTTGAATACGTATATAAATGTCTACAAAAATACCTACCTACGTGGAAGAACAAGCCTTGAGCCAGTATACAGGTGAGAAACCCCGATTTTTACAGGCGGTTCATTGACGACTGTCTCGGGACTGGCCTCCTGTTCCGTAGATTCCCTCAATCAGTTCGTGGACTTCATGTCCAGCTTCCATCCGGCTCTGAAAATACACCCACTGCATTTCAGATTCTTCAGTCTCTTTTCTCCACATTCAGATCACTATCCTTTCTGACTCCAAAAGCCTTTCTACCAGCGTTTACTGCAAGGACAACCGACTCTCACTCATACCTTCTTATACCTCCAGCCACCCTTGGAAACGCAAGGATAGCATTCCCTTCTCCCAGTTTCTTCGACTTCGCAGGCTGTGCAGCATTGACGTTGACTTCCAGCACCAGGCTGAAACGATGAAGTCCTTCTTCCTGACACGCCAGTACCCTCAGCAATTGGTCCAGACTGCCTCGGAGCGTGCCACTGCCATTCCTCGCAGTCAGACGTTGACTTTCTGCTAATCGTTCAGACGATCAAGCAGACCGTACAGTGGCTGCGCTCACCTTTCACCCTCACAACCTCCCTGTCCGCAGCAGCATCCTCAACAACTTCCACCTCCTCCAATTTGACCTCAAACTGAAAGAAACGTTCCCCAAACCACCCTTGACAGCCTTCAAGAGAGACACAAATTTGAGGGACCATCTAGTGCGTGCCTCTGTCTGCAAGGCGAGAGCACAACCCCTGGGACACACACCCATGCACTCGCAACAGTGCAAGACATGTCCCTTCATTGACAGCTGCACCACAGCTGCTGGTCCTCTGGCCAGTTCAGGGTCCTAGCAAGCTTCAACTGTCAATCTGCAGACCTGGAGTACGTCATTACATGCATCTTGTGTTCAAAACAATACACTGGGGAGACGTACCGCAGCCTGAATGAGCGTTTCTCTGAGCACCTTCGCTCAATGCGGCTGGGGTATGAAGATCCCGTAGGCTCTCACTTCAACCGCCCCTACCACAACTTCACCCATGCGAGAGTGGCTGCTGTCTGGCAGAACCGGTCCAGTGGACTCTATCGCCTCTTTATGGAGTCATCCATCATTTCACGACTGGGGACCCTCGCCCCTGCTGGCCTGAACACCAGAGAGTGACAGCAGCTGAGCTTCAGGCACCCCCTTCCCCTTCTTTACTAATCCCCCCCCCCCCCCCCCCCTTTTTTTTTTTTTTTTTTTTGAACAGGCCTTCTTGCTTTCCACTTAAATTTGTTCATGATTCCTACTCACTGCTTAACCCCAGTTAACTTCCTTTTGTCTCTGAGCTCTGTTCATTCCTTCTTCTTTTTATTGTCAGTCCTCATATAAGATCTGTCTCTGTCACCCCCCACTAACTCTAAGCCTGATGAAAACAAAACTCAAACTCTGCCGAGTGGTGACAAAAAAAATCAGTAATTGATTATCTAATTAGTTAGTTAGTTAGTTAGTTAGGTAGTTAGGTAGTTAGTTAGTTAGTTAGTCAGTCAGCCAGTCATGTAGGTAGTTTTTTTTTTATTTAGATGGCTAGTTAGTTAAGTTAGTTAGGTAGTTAGTTAGTTAGTTAGTTAGTTAGTTAGTTAGTTAGTTTGTTAGTTAGTTCATTCGTTCATTAGATAGCTAGTTAGGTTACTTGTTAGTTAGTCGGTTAGTTAGCTATATAGTTGGTAAGTTATTTAGGTAGTAGGGTAGTAAGACAGACAGACCGACAGACAGACAGATAAACAGAGACTGAAACAGAGAATCACAGAGACAGAGAGAATAAAGCCTTAGGGTTCACAGGTATATCTCTTAAATGTTGCCTAAGTGGGGAAACATTTTAAGTACTTTTTTGTCCTTGGAAGGCATGTAAGCTATTTTTGTTGAATAGTGCTGTGATGCGGATAAGCAGCTCCTCGGTAGTGTAGTGGCTAGCATCCCTGCCTGTCATGCGGGAGACAGAGCTCCAGTTCCCCTCCAACATCTTTTAACATAGTCATTTTAGAGTTGGTTCTCTTTCTCATAAAAAAAAAAAATTGCTCACACATCTCTCTATACACGTGTGCAAAAAAAAAATGTGTTATCGTCATAGGATCATTCACAAATATATCTAATATCATGATATGGGGTCTATGTCCCTATGAACGTTTGTAAAAACCGGTTGTACAACGTCGTTTCGATATATGTTTCGTGCATGTACCTCCCTCCCCCCTCCATTTCATCCCAGCCCCCACCCCGACCCATTTCCCCTCCCCATTTCTCCATAGTTCGATTCTCTGAATGGGCTTTGATAGCCTAGACCACATTAAGCTCTTTGTATTCGTATTCTCTCTCTCTCTCTCTCTCTCTCTCTGTCTCTGTCTCTGTCTCTCTCTCTGTCTCTCTCTCTGTCTCTGTCTCTGTCTCTGTCTTTCTCTGTCTCTGTCTCTGTTTTTCTCTCTCTCTCTCTCTCTCTCAATAAAAAGTTAAAAATAGAGCTAATGCAAATAATGGCAACTATTGGGGAAAGAGGGAAGAGCTTGGATAATCTCCTCTGTGTTTGTGGAGGAGTTCAGCGAATCACTTGTACCTGGAGCACATACATACATACATATATACGTACATACATGCATACATACGGACATACATACATACATACAATACCACAGACTAATAGAGCGGTGTGTCTCCTTTTCATGCCAAGAGAGCAGCGACACAGTCAGCCGTGTCTCACTGACGAGTCTGAGTCAGCAGACGAAAGGTCTCTGAGCACGCAATGTGAATTTTTTTTTTTGAAGATGAACTTTGATGGTGCGCATTTGCCACTAGTGAAAGAATTTCTATTTATAATTTACAGCTTTATAGGCTTCGTTTCCGTTTCCTGCCTCTCACAACCCCCATCCCACCCCACTCCTCTTCTTGATTTTTTTTTTCCAAAATCATCATTGTTATGACAGGAATTGTTAACCTGCGCTTGTCCCCCCCCCCCCCCCCCCCCCCCCCCCCCCCGCGCCTCTTATTGCTTGGGCAATCAGTGGGAGGAGACACATCTCTTGGGAGATCCAAGTAAAGGCTGTTCTGCGCATTTATTAGCTGCTGGCTCCATTTTCGTGACAGACAATGCTCGGGTTGTTAAACAGTTAGTTGCTGACTGCACTTACGTCACTGACAATGCTGGGGTTATTAAACAGTAGAACTGACCATTGACAATGCTCGGGATATTAAACAGTAGAGCTGACCATTGACAATGCTCGGGTTATTAAACAGTAGAGCTGACCATTGACAATGCTCAGGTTATTAAACAGTAGAGCTGACCATTGACAGTGCTGGGGTTATTAAACAGTAGAGCTGACCATTGACAATGCTCGGGTTACTAAACAGTAGAGCTGACCATTCTGACTCTTGACGACACCTTTTGACCTCCCGCGCATCCTTCAATGGATTCTCGAACGTAAGCACAACGACTTTCTTCTAAATCTGAAATTCTTTAGGAAATGATCGTAGTTTTTTTTTAAGCAACTTCCTTACAGCGTTTTCTTCTCTCGTGTAACTTTTCTCCCCTTCACTGACTACTTTGGAGTGCTGTTGGATTCTGGTATTTGTTTTAACCCTTGTTGAAGAGAAAACAACAGAATTATTGATCGTGGTATATTTTCATTTGATGCAAGGAACACCTTCAAAGCCATCTTAGA
>JADBJO010001129.1:242500-262500 GCA_016801955.1 Conus betulinus
AAAGTACACAGAAAGGCCATGTAGCATTTAGCACAGAACAGACAGCAAGGGTCCACTATGGACAACTATGCACTTGAATGCACAAGATCGCACTTGAATGACTCAGTCGCACGCGTTGGCTTGCTTTTGAATCAAGCGTGGGCGTTTTGATGTGTACATAGAGCTGTTCTCGACTCGCTTGCAGTCTTGCTGCAGCCTTCGTGGTCGGCTGGGCTAAAAATATCATAGCAAATCTCGAGACTGGATTGTTGACAGACAACCATTGTAAATCAGTTACGTTAGTTCACAGTACGGTAGAATGTTGTAGCCCTTAATTCACCATGTGAAAGGATACTACTGGTAGCAGTGCATTGTTTATAACTGGATATTAACAGGTGTTAGCTCGCAGCTCATTAGGATATCACAGGTGTTAGTTCACAGTATAACAGGATATTACAGGTTTACTTCACATCATACCATGATAGTATAATTTCACATTATGATAGGGTGTTACAGGCGTTGGTTCACAGAATGATTCGACATTTCTGGCACTAGCAAACAGTATGATAGGATATTGCAGGTACTATTGCACCTTGTAATTGGATATTACAGGTGTTAATTCACAGTATGACAGAATGTCATACACGTTGTTGCACATTAGTTCACAGAATGATATATTACAGGATAAGACAGGCGTTAGCTCACAGTATACCAGAATATTACATGTGTTATTGCACACTATATTAGGATACTATAGGTGTCCTTTCACAATATGATAGTACACTGCGGGCATAAATCACAGTATGACAGGAAACCACGGGTCTAAGTTCACACTGCGGTAAGACATCACAGATTTAGTTTGCAACATGGTAGGACACATAGTTGACAGTGTGATAGGATATCATAGGTGTGTTGTTCATAGTGAGATAGGATATTACAGGTGTTCACTGTGACAGGATAATACATGTGTTAGTTCGCAGTGTTTTAGGATACTACAGGTGTTTTTTTGAAAATACCATAGGACAATTAAGCAGGTCAGTTTGCAGTGTTAAAGGGAAAATTAACGTTTTCACAGTATAATTGAACATTACAATGATTAAAGTGACTAATCAACGGTTCGATAGATGTCACAGGTGTTGATTTACAGATGTGTATACATGGCAGGGATATGTTCACAGTATAATATAATGTTAATGGTGTCAGCTCACAAGACAGGATACTACAGATGTTATTTCAGGTGTGATCGGGTGTAACAGGTTCTCGGTGTTCTCTCTCTGTCTCAGTCACTATCTGTCTGTCTTGTAGTGTGTGTGTGTGTGTGTGTGTGTGTGTGTGTGTGTGTGTGTGTGTGTGTGTGTGTGTGTTTAAGAGAGAGAGAGAGAGAGAGAGAGAGAGAGAGAGAGAGAGAGTGAGTGAGTGAGTGTGCCTACCTGTGTGTTTCTGTATGCATGCATGCACATAGGCATGCATATACCTATGCGTGTGTATAAATCTACAACTCTTCCCAAACATTGCAAAGTCCATCTCCCCTTCGCCTTAGTCTCCCTCCCTGCCCTCCCTCCCTCCCTCCCTCCCGCTCTCTCTATCTCTCTCTCTCTCTCTCTCTCTCTCTCTCTCTCTCTCTCTCTCTCTCTCTCTCTCTCTCTCTCTCTCTCCCCTACCCCCCCAACCGTGTCCAGTCGAAGCTTTCTGACCGGAGGATTAAGAGGTTAGTCATGTCCACACCTCGCCAGCCCCGTCCCACCATCACCAGTACCCCGGGGCTGTCGATGCGGGTTGATAAGGTAATTGCTGGGATTAAGCAGGTCAGGATGACAGGCTGAGAGTTATCTCACGTCCTCACACTCCACTCGACTATAGCCCCCCCCCCCCCCTCCCCCCGCCCCCCTCCTTCTTTACCTCCCCCTCCCGGCCCCCCCCCCCCCCCCCCCCCCCCACCCCCCCCCCCCCCCCCGCCATACACACACATACACGGACGCGCGCGCGCGCGCGCGCACACACACACACACACACACACACACACACACACACACACATATACATCAACACACCTTTCCATACACCTCTTGTAGGCTTAGAAGAGGTAAACCAACTCTCGATCTTCTTGCCCTCGTTTTGCATTTGAGAGTGCAGTCGAGGGGGGGTGGGGGGGGGGGGGCAGCTTTATTATCTTTCTCCTGTTGGTGCTGCTGATGGTGATGATGATGAGAATCGTTGTTGTTTTTAAGCAGCAGTGTTGAGTTGTAGTTTAAGGCTTAATTTCACACACACACACACACACACACACACACACACACACACACACACACACACGCGCGCGCGCGCACGCACACACACACACATACATACATACACACACATTCACATGCGCGCGCACACACGCACGCACGAACGCACATACACTCACACTCGCGCGCATGCGCGTGCGCACCCATACCCATGTGCTTGCCTGCTCATACGTGTGTACTCTCTCTCTCTCTCTCTCTCTCTCTCTCTCTCTCTCTCTCTCTCTCTCTCTCTCTCTCTCTCTCTCTCTCTCTCTCTGTGCCTCTGTCTCCGTCCCTCTCTTTCTCAGTTCTGATACGGCCCTTTCCGGTCGGCTGGGCTATAAACAACATGAACAGAAAGTGAGGATGACTGTTCGTGGTTATATTGAGAAAGTGGGTATAACAGTTCGTGGACGTAGTAAGTGGGCACAACAATTCGTGGACATAATGAGAAGTGGGCACAACAGTTCACGGACATAATGAGTTATTGGCACAACAGTTCATGGAGATAATGAGAGGTGGGCACAACAGTTCATAGACATAATGAGAAGAGGGCACAACAGTTCTTAGATATAATGAGAAACGGGCACAACAGTTCATAGACATAATGAGAAGTGGGCACAACAGTTCATAGACAAATGAGAAGTGGGCACAACAGTTCGTAGACATAGTGAGAAGTGGGCACAACAGTTCATAGACATAATGAAAAGTGGGCACAACAGTTCATGGACATAATGAGAAGTGGGCACAACAGTTCATGGACATAATGAGAAGTGGGCACAACAGTTCATGAACATAATGAGAAGTGGGCACCACATCAAGTGGACACACGGTCGCGCATCGCAGAGTCGTCAAACGAGCGCGTTGACTTGTTGGGGTGTGGGCGTAATGGCATTTGTGGTGGCCCCACCGAACTCCCTACCTCCATACCCTCCTCCTACAATCTCTCCTACCCTCCCCACCCATCCTTCTAAATCCAAACCCTTCCCCCCCCCCCCCCCCCCCACCTCACCTCGCACTGTCCTCCTAAGTTGAACCTCGTGGACACGGTCAAATGCCTCTGCTATCACACCTATACTTGTCGCTCCCCCTGTGCTCCTCCTCCTCCTCCTCCTCCTCCTCCTCCTCCGGCCCTTCCTCCCAGGTGGTCAGTGGTTTACAGGGATTGAGCAGGTGAGTGTGATGGCTTGCAACAGGCTGCTCTTCTTCCCCTCCGCCTGCTGCAGACCCCTGGAATCCTCGTTGCTTTCCTTCCTCACTCTTTCCTTCCGTTCTGGTTGTCGTTCCTTGCATCACTGCGGTTGTTGTCGCCAGGGGATACCAGAGCTTTGCAGTGATGGTCCGTGCATGGTCTGTTTCTTTCCGTCTGTCGGTCTGTCTGTCTGTCTTTTTATTTTGAAGTCTCTTTCGCACTGTGTTCTGTCTGTCTGTCTGTCTGTCTGTCTGTCTGTCTCTCTCTCTCTCTCTTTCTGAGCGCGCGCGCGCGCGCGCGCGTGTGTGCGCGCGCGCGCGCGTGTGTGTGTGTGTGTGTGTGTGTGTGTGTGTGTGTGTGTAAGAGAGACTCAGAGAGAGAGAGAGAGAGAGAGAGAGAGAGTGTGTGTGTGTGTGTTCTTTTACTCTAAACTGCCATGCATGGAAGCGATTTTGGGACGGGTTGCAAGCAACATGAGTCAGCAGAATCATTCATATTGTCAACACCACCCACTTCATTAGTGTCGTCCATATCAGCATGGTTAACACCACCACACATCATCATCATCATCATCATCATCATTGTCGTCGTCCGTCGTCATCATCATCATCATCATCATCATCATCATCATCACCATCATCATCATCGTCATCAGTATCATTTACGTCATTGCGGCCTTAATTCACGGTTGTCCTTGTGTCCATATTCATACAGGATGCCAACCTCCACCCCACCCCCAACAGCATTCAATTCCTTTGTCCTCCCAAACCCCACAAACTAATTTCCCTCATTATCAGCTAAAGGACTGTCGCGTCCAAGAACACCACACACGTGCCATCATTTCCGTCGTCGTCGTCATCATCATCATCATCATCATCATTGTCATCATTATATCCTCCTCCTCCTCCTCCTTCTCCTCCTCCTCTCCATCTTCGTCGTCGTCGTAGTCGTTATCATTTTCACACTAGCTCCTCAAACCATAATTGCAAGCATCTAGTTCCTGTCAAACATGGGTCTGGGACCAATTTGACCTTTAGATTCTCATCCTGATGCGACGAAAAGCTCACTATCTACCACCTACAGTTCCAGTCATTACTCCTTTACAGACATGAGCCGGGTGGTCACAATACCTGGCGAGATTCTGCCGAGTTCAACGGACAGACATCGGGTTTTGTCCACAGACTGACCTCCCCTGGCCAGTCGGCACCGACACCCCCACGCTTCACTACAGACATGCACACAACACTGGACACTGCTACCAATGTTTGAATGATTAGATTGCTGTTTTGATGACAGCCCCCAAACTGTTAAGGCGTCCGCAGAACTAATTCACAAACCAGCATACGACATCAAAAAAATCTACGGAAAAAAGCAGGGAGTCAAACTAAAGACATGACCATCACGAATTTCCAATTAATGTGGTAAGTCTATCACCGTTGTGAATCATCTATCACCATGTCGGACTATAGGTGTAAAAAAGTGTTGAAATTACAATCATAATACAAATTTATGAGTACCTCAGTTCAAATACACATAATTATTACGAGCATACCAGATTAACATATTAACTGAATCACTTGTATTTTATGCATACCGACCCTCCAGAATAAATCAATCATTTCGGGATACATTTTACAAAGATTAAACATTCCAGTGTACATTAAGTTGCTGTAGCCAACTTTTCAACATTTTCATGCCGACTGTTAGGCTCCAGACCCAGGTTTGACAGGAACTAGACGACTGCAATGATGGTTTGAGGAACTAGTGGTGGAATATTAACGACGACGACGATGATGATGGCAGTGTTGATGATGATGATGATGATGTTGATCATTATGACCGTTTTGTGCGCGTATGTGTGTGTTTTTGATAACCATTACACGCACCTTACATTTTTGGGTATGCATCTTTTGGATTGTTGTCAGTAATGCTGCGCTCTGCATCAGTCACGTTGTCTTTGAGGAACAAAAATAATGTCCAGACAGTATTCTTTTCTCCATATACCAACAATTGTACGCTGTGCTTCTGACTTGTCAGAGCGGCCGCCCAAATGATACGTCTCGGACTTGACAGCTGATCACCGTCGGAGTAAGACGTGTTTTGTCGACGCTCCGCACGAAATGGCGTGAGTGCACTTCTCCGGACTTCGCACAGCTGAGAGGAAAAATGTGCCACGGTTCAGCTACGCGTGAATCCGAGTGAAGGATATCCGCTGCAGCGTTTCTTGACGTTGAAAAGAAGAAGAAAAGAAGAGCAAGAAGAACTTTTCTTACCAAAGAGAAATATTCATTTAATCACGTCAGAAACGGAGAGGCGACTGTTTCATTAGTGACATAGTGCGCAGAAGGTGTATTTGTGAACCCCCGCCAACTGTAACGTCGTTCGCTCGGTGATTGTGTTCAAGTTAGTCACTCTTTCATTATTATGGGCCCCCAAAAAGACAACCAGGAGACCGAACCAGAACAAAGTCAAGTAAGTGAAAACCCTACTGCAGGAAAGTCGATTCACCCTCGCTCAGAAGAGGAACATGTTCACGAGGAAATGTGTAGTAGAGAACGTTCGTCAAGTCGTAAAGAAAAAATTGCAGATCAACAACAGCACACAAAATAACTGACTTTGCCAACAGTGTGACCAACAGCGACGAAAAGGCAGGTGAGGGTGCTCAAAAGGTAATCCTAGAGAACAGTGACACTGTAGTTACCGCCGCCCTGCGTCGTCTGGAAGGTGGTATAGAGGATGGGAGAAGACAAACGGAAAAAAAAAAAAAAAGATATACACACATAGAAAAGGTATTGTCGGAATGTTTGAAATACCTAAGGAAAAATACCTAAGAAAAAGACAGAACTACTGGAGAAGAAATGCTCTGAGTTAGTGAATGAAGTCGATCATCTGGTGAAAAAGATCAAGCAAGAGAAAGAACTTCGAAATTCACTAGAGCAATATACACGAAAGGACAACTTTGAAATAATTTGCCTGGAGATTCTCAGAAAACGACGCCAGAAGAGACAGAAATCAAGGTACTACAGCTTATGCAGAAAACGCTGGGAGTCTCAGCTTTTCACCCTGTCCACATCAGTGTCACGCACAGAGTTGAACAGTTTGTGCACGGACAAAACAGACCAGTCATAATCAGGTTAACAAACAGAAAAATCAAATCAGAAATATTCAGACAGAGGGGAAAAATTGAGGAATGAAAATACAAGGATCTACATAAACGAAGATCTCACCAAACTGAACTCACAAAGACTACTGCAGATGAAGAGGCACCCAGCTGTGTTTTCTGCCTGGTCTTTCCAAGGAAAATTATACTGCAGGCTGACCGACCACAATACCCTGAACATAGAAGATGGAGACATGGGAAAAATCGACAGGGCTTTGCTCGACTCCACAGCCCTCACCCAGAGGTCTCAGGGACACAGGCAGACGGGGATCCGGGGGCGCGTGCAGCCTGGAAGAGGGGGAGCAGTCGGGGGAGAGAGGGGACGACGGAGAGAGGACGATGGAGAGGACAAGCCGGGGACCAACATGTCCATCGTCTACCCCTGGAAGTATTCACCGCCTATCTACATCGCCCGAGGCCACCGTGTGTGAAGAAAGACAGTCGACGACTTCTGTGACAAACCTTAGTGATGACAGACAGTCGAATGTGGCACATGCAAGGACTGGTAGCTCTAGAGACTGTGAGACTGTGTCGCCTAGTGTTACTGTGCAGACTGTGTCGCCCAGTGTTACTGTGCAGACTGTGTCGCCCGATGTTACTGTGCAGACTGTGTCGCCCAAAGAACAGCCCTAAGGAACAGCGAACTGTGGAGGGATTCCATGGAAATCTGAATGACACTGAGGATTACGTGGAAGTCTCTCCATGAAGGATGTGCATCCCAAAAAGATAAGTAAGCGATTATTCTCCCCTTCTCCCCCCCCCCCCCCCCCACCATCCCCCCCCCCCACCCCAAATAAGACACAAATAATCAAAAGGATTTCCTGTTCCTATGAATATGGTTGACATAATAGGCATCTCTCTCTCTCTCTCTCTCTCTCTCACTCTCTCTCTCTCTCTCTCTCTCTCTCTCCTCCCGCCCCGAGCGCGTGCGCGCACGCAGACGCACACATTCTCTCTCTCTCTCTCTCTCTCTCTCTCTCTCTCTCTCTCTCTCTCTCTCCCTCTTTCTCTCTCTTTCTCTCTTTCTCAACTCGTCCTTGATAAACCACTGAAGAATTTTATGATTATAAAGGGTTTGTTTGTTTGCTTTTTTCATGTTTACGTTTTTCTCCCTCGCACAAGGTGCCAAAATATGTTACATTTTCATCAAACTTTCTCACGATAATGTACTTTTTTTCTCTCATGCCTAAGTGATGCGTGGCAAATGCCTACAAAGTCTTGTAGTCATATCGCCGACACGGCCATACGGAACACATGGTTGTAGAAAAAAATATACATACTGTGAGGCTGATCTTTGACATAACGGTAGATTTGGGACTTTCTGATATGCATGTTATGAATATGCGTCATTCACTCTTGACATACTTGTACATCTCATATATTTTCATTTTTTTTAGTTTCGAGCGTGTGTGTGTGTGTGTGTGTGTGTGTGTGTGTGTGTGTGTGTGTGTGTGTGTGCGCGCGCGCGCGCGCGCGCGTTTGCTTACATACATGCTTTCTCTCTCTCTCTCTCTCTCTCTCTCTCCTCTCAGTCTCCCTCGCCCCTCTCTCTCCTCCTCCCTCCCTCCTCTCTCTCTCTCTCTCTCTTTCTCTCCGTGGACTTTAAACATATTGTTAATACGACTTTTAAGATGGCACATTGAGTGTCTTCCCCCTTTTCTTTGACCAAACTGTGTTGTGAAAGATTGTGACGATGTACAAAAGAAAATGGATAGTTTTTAGGCATAGCAAATAGCTTTGGGGGTTGTGGATATATTGCAAACGTGGCCCTAAATTAGTACCCAAGTTCACATTGTGAGCACATCTAAAGAAATTACAATTAAAAAGTATCAATCTTGACAAATATGAAAATGAGAGTCAAGTTCTGTCTGACTCATGCATAATTGAGATTGCCCGCTGCTTAGCCAGTTCTGAGGTAGCTAGACTATTATGAGGGTCCTTAACTGATATGCTGTTTTCTTTTTCATAAATGTATGCAGATATATATATGTGAAATGACTTAAGTGTGTGTGTGTGTGTATGTTTTTTTTTTTTTTTTTTCGTTTAATATCATCTGCCGATTAAAAGACGTAAAATAAAACCACCACCACCACCGAAAGAAATTATTTGGTGAATAAGGGAGAGATTTCACTTTTTGATACAGATCAGATATTATATGTCATTATGCGCCATTTCTTTGTCATACTTTCAAACGATTGTAAATGCTTTTAATCGATTGTGCCGTTGTTTTCTGTATCCAACGCACATTCGCGCTCGTGCGCGCGCGCGCGGATGCGCGCTTGTGGATGCGCACTCGCGGGTGCGCACATTTACTCTCTCTCTCTCTCTCTCTCTCTCTCTCTCTCTCTCTCTCTCTCTCTCTGCATCAGCCTTGAACATATGATTGACATGATGGATAATATGATACACAGAGAAATATGAAAACACAGAGGTTGGAGACATAAATTAGTACTCGGGTTCACAGCATTTGTGAGTAGCCCAAAGAAATTATCTGGCGAATAAGGGGGTGATTTCAATTTTAATGCGGATTTGATAACATATGTCATAATGCGGCATGTGTTTGTCACACTCACAAACTGTTGTGAACGCTTTGAATCGATTGTGCTCTTTTTCTGTATCGCGCGCGTGCGCGTGCGGCACACACACACACACACACACACACACACACACACACACACACACACACACACACACACACACACACGCGTGCGCGCGCGCGCGCGCGCGCGCGCGCGCACACTGTCTCTCTGTGTGTCTGTCTGTCTGTTTCTCTGCCTTTCTCCATCTGGCTGTACCTCCCTCCCTCCCTCTTTCTATTTGCACACAACTTGGACAAATCATCCTTCCATCTTCCGTCTGTCTGTCTGTCTGTCTGTCTGTCTCTCTCTCTCTCTCTCTCTCTCTCTCTCTCTCTCTCTCTCTCTCTGTCTGTTTCTCTGTGTCTCTAACACACACAGGCGCTCGCGGGCGCGCACACGCACTCACGATTCAGACGGAAACACACACTCTCATTCTCTTTCTCTCTGTCTGTCTGTCTGCCTGTCTGTCTGTCTCTCTGTGTCTCTCTGTCTGTCTGTCTGTCTGTCTGTCTGTCTGTCTCTCTCTCTCTCTCTCTCTCTCTCTCTCTCTCTCTCTCTCTCTCTCTCTCTCTGCACTCAACTCTCAAATGTATGATTCCTGTAGATGCACGTTAAGATTGTTGCCGTTCTCTGTTCTTCGTGAATGACTTTCCTGTATACATAAGCCGGCAAAACATGTGCACGTGTCATTGAGTGTTGACAATGATGTACAAACAAGAAATGCTTCTTTGTGTATGATAATGCTTAATTAGTAAGGTCTGTAATAGTATTACAAAATGGACCTGCAAATTTAGAGACTTTATGAAGGTGTGAGTACTAAGTCTCATAAGAATTGTGGATGCTTACCAGCCGCCGTGGCGAAGTGGTTAGCGTCGCGGACTCCCGGCTGGGAGGTCGTGGGTTCGAATCCCATCAGAGTCATGTGGGTTTTTCTGCCCCGACCGGCTCCTACCCAGAGTTGAGTTTGCTGCGGACTCAGTTGAGAAGACTGGGATCATACAGTCGAGTTTCATTCACTTAATGGATGCGTACGTATCTGAGTGTGTTGCTCAAATTTCTTGACAAACACTGCAGTGTCTGTATCTTTCGGGCCTGGTTGACGACGGGATATATTATGAAAGGAAGCGTAGAGTATAGCCCTGTCATGTAGTCTCAGACCTAAATGGAAATCCGTAGCATCATCTTAATCATCATCATCCTCATTGTCATCGATCAGCATTTAAAAAAATGTCTCAAGTTCTGTGGCCCTTCATGCCCTGCTCTCATTGTGGCCTCAGTTTCGATGTCCTCTCCACGTCTGTGGCCTTGGTTTTGGTTTCCGTCGGGGTCACCGGTATCGGCGAGTCCATGGGAGCTGTCGTTGGACGGACGTGGTGACGCCCTCCGGAGGGAGAGCTCCCTCACGCCGGCTCCGCGACTAAGCAATTATCGTCGTCAGTAAGGGGCTTAGTAGGTGGTGTCCTGCGTATGTTAGATCAGAACAGGCGCCACTGAACACCACGAAGTGACTCGGCAGCAGTGCAGTGTCTCCTCCGGTGGGTTGCCTCTTGACGACTTGACAGTGACTGCTCCCTGTGGATTGTCGGTGCCGGGCTGCGGGCGGGCCGACCGGGTTGTGGTTGTGGACGGGGTGTCGGAATGAGCGGCGTGGGTGCACTGCCTCTGAGGTGGCACAGAGATTGGGGCAGCAAAAAAAAAAAAAAAAAAAAAAAAAAGAAATTGTGGATGCACTTATAGAAATCAAGTCTTGGTACAGAAGGCAGGTTTGTAACTCTTCCGGATGTTGTATCATATATATATATATATATATATATATATATATATATATATATATATATATATATATATATATGTGTGTGTGTGTGTGTGTGTGTGTGTGTGTGTTTTTAATATATATATATATTTTTTTGACAAGCTCACAAACTGTTAAACACTCCCTAAATCTGTTTTTTTTTTTATTCTTGCAAGTTTATATTGGGCGCGCACTGGTACACGTACGAACTGCTTTTGCTTTCGGCCTGTTGCTTGGGGGGTGGGGGTGGGGGTGGGGGTGGGGGGCGGAGGTGGATGGTATGTAGTCAGAGGGGAATTCAAGAAAATACTTAGACTGCCCCTCTCTCAGGTGAACTGTTTTCCTTCGCTGTGCCGGATGTAAAAATGGCCCAAACGTTTTTGTCGGTAGTGTATCCTTGGTCCCGGGCTTCGTTGGTGCCGGGGGTTTGTTGGTCCCGGAGTTTGTTGGTCCCGGGGTCCGTTGATCCCGGGTTTCGTTGGTGCCGGGGTTCTTTGGTCCAGGGGGTTTGTTGGTCCCGGGGTTCGTTGGTCCCAGGGTCCGTTGTCTATTTCATATATCTATGTGGACCCGGGCCGGTGGCCTTGGGACCAATGGCATGACCCCTTTTTGTCCCTTCCCACCCTGTTTTTCCGTTTCCCTCCTGGCTCCCCCTCCCTCTCTCTCTCTCTCTTTTTTTTAAACACTTGTGTGCGCTCTCCCCCCCCCCCCCCCCCCCCCGATATAGACTTATGCGTGAAGACTGGAATGTAGTCATTCTACAATGTTTATACACGAATGTTTGAGTTTTTGACATACTAGGGACAGGTGATCACCAAAGTGATATATACACTTTTTTTCTGGATTAAAGTCCCATCGAAAGAAAGAAATAAGTTAGATATTAGACTAGCGAATATGTTAGTGAGATGTTTAAACGAAAATTTATGTCAGTTCCCATTTCTTATGTTTATACACACGTGCGCGCGCACGCGCGGGCAGATTCGCGCGTGCGCGCACCCACACATGCGCTCTCTCTCTCTCTCTCTCTCTCTCTCTCTCTCTCTCTCTCTCTCTCTCTCTCTCTCTCTCTCTCTCTCTCTCTCTCTCTCTCTCTCTCTCTCTCTCTCTCTCTCTCTCTCCTTAATTCTCATGTAACTGATTGTGCCTTTTATTCAAAACTACCTGAATGGGAACTGGGATCGAAAGGAGGGGGGGGGGGGGGGGGGGGGGGGGGGGGGGGGGGGGGGGGGGCTGATTTAGACAGGATAGGTGCGGAATTCTTGACCTTGAAAAATATAAAGAACGGAAAAAGCCCTGGATCGGATGGGTTTGGAGCTGAGTTTTTCAAATCTTTTTTTGGAAACAAATTGGTGTGTTCGTAACCCGAGCTCTGAATGAAAGTTTCAGAGAAGGCGAACTATCAAACAACCAGAAAGCAGGTATTATAATTTGTATACCCAAAGAAGGAAAACCCAAAAGAATAAGTAAAAAACTGGAGACATATTTCACTTTTAAACCTTGTATACAAAATTGACTCCACTTCTATTGCTATTAGAATAAAAAAAAAGTTCTTCCACCACTGATTAGTGAAGACCAGACAGGATTTGTCCCAAATAGATACAAAGGTAGTATCATTAGGTTATTTATGACATAGTAACAATCTCAACATAAAAAAGATATCCCAGGGATGCTAATTTTTTTGACTTCGAAAAGGCGTTCGACTCGTTGGATTGACATTTTATGCACAAAGTGCTAGAGGCTGTAGGTCTAGGTAAAGATATATGTAAATGGATAGAAGTATTCTACAAAAACATTAAGTCTGCCGTTATTGTAAATGGCCAAACATCATCATGGTTCTCAATAGAAAGGGGTTGTAGGCAAGGGGATCCAATCTCACCATATATCTTCGTATTATGTGCAGAAATATTATCCGTAAATGATCAAAGAAGAAAAAAGTATTGAAGGTATACAAATCGGGGAGAAAGAACACAGGATATCACAATTTGCCGATTTCACCCAACTGATGAACACAGGAAAAAAGAAATCATTTGAAAAATCTGTTGAGATTCTTGATAGGTTTGGAAAAAACATCAGGTTTATTCTTAAACAAAGAGAAAACACAAGTAATTTGGCTTGGAAGACAAAAGCATAGTGAAATAAGATATATGGAACATTTAAAGATGATCTGGAATCCAAAAGAATTCGGAATATTAGGAATTTGGTTTTCTCAGGACTTAACACACATGGAAAAAAGAAACTACAAAGATAGAACGAAAGAAGTGAAGGCAGTATTTCAAATTTGGCTTAAGAGAATCATTACTCCTTTAGGAAGAATTGCTGCTTAAAATCATTAATTCTGTCAAAACTGACTTACCTTTGGTTGATGCTTCCAAATCCACCTGACACATTTGTTAAAGAATTACAAGACTTGTTACTGGTTTGTATGGAATAAAAAGAAAAAATCAGATAGAATTAGTTGAAAAAAGTTATTAAAGATGTATAGGATGGTTGGTTGAATCTACCTGACATAAATGCTTTCATAACTGCATTAAAATTAACATGGATAAAAAGACTGAGAAAAACAACACACAGATGGAGAGACATGTTGATTTTTTCATACCCAATTATTGAGAACATTGAGAAGTACTCTCCAAATCATCTGTGCATCACCACTCAAGAGAAATTGAAAGGCCACTACCACTTTTTAGGGTACCTTGTTTGACTTTATTTTTCCAAATAACACGGCACTGCACCCACCCAAACTTACTGAATTTGGTTGCATGCCTGATCAGTCAACTTGAATTTGATCAGAAATCAACTCAGTCTGTGTCATGCACATCACAGCGGTGAACTGAAATGTGCACATACTGCACGAAAAAAAGGGTGCAAATCAAACAGGCCTGTGCAACAGAGCACATCTGAACTGCAGGAATACTGCAATGCACGTGCAACCCATGTCTTATCTGAACACAGGTCAGCCAGTTTTGAGAGACTGGTGGGCATTTATGCCTGTGTTTACGGCACTTTTGCAACCATGCCTCGGAGACAACGACTGAGTCAGGATGACCAAGGGCGGGCAATTGCGTGGCTTCAGGAGGGCGGGGGGGTGCGAGAGGTTGGTCGTCGACTGTCAGTCGCCCATTCAGTCATTCAGACTTTGAGAGACCGCTTCAACCAGACAGGAAGTGTTGCTGAGCGAAGACGTCCAGGACGCCCAAGGTCCACCTCCAGGCAGCAGGACAGGTTTGTTGTCCTGTCAGCTCTGAGGCAGAGAACGGCCACTTCCGACACACTCAGGGGGGGGCAGCTGCAAGCAGCCGGCAATGTCACCGTCAGTGACCAGACCATTCGGAACCGGTTGAGAGAGGCACACCTGCGCTCAAGACGACCAGCCGTCCGTCTGTCCTGACACCAGCTCACCGTGCTGCTCGTTTGGCTTGGGCCCAGCGTCACTTAGCATGGACCAGAGATCAGTGGGCAAGAGTATTGTTTACTGACGAGTCCGCTTTGCCTTATCATTTCATGACGGCAGGAACCGTGTGTGGCGGCGGCAAGGAGAACGCTATCACGATGGTCTCGTGAGAGCGAGCGTGATCGCTATGGTGGTGGATCCATAATGGGTGGGGGAGGGATGGCACGGAACTACAGAACCCCCCCTGCACATGGTGCAAGGCAACCTCAACGGTGTGGGCTACAGGGATGGCATCCTGCAGCCCCTTGTGCTGCCAGCGCTGCAAGCTATTGGACCAGGCGCGGTACTTCAAGACGACAACGCCAGACCTCACAGGGCTCG
This sequence comes from Conus betulinus, assembly GCA_016801955.1. NCBI lineage: Eukaryota > Metazoa > Mollusca > Gastropoda > Neogastropoda > Conidae > Conus > Conus betulinus. Next base: position 257,242 of record JADBJO010001129.1, read on the forward strand.
AGTCGTCAACAACTTTCTTCAGCAGCAACACGTGATCCACATGGACTGGCCAGCCTGCTCACCGGACCTTAATCCAATCGAGCACCTATGGGACGTGCTGGGCCAGCAACTTCGAAGCGATCCCCTTCGAAGCAATCCCCCCCCGCCAGTTGACCTCAACCAGCTGTTCCAGTTCCTTGAGCATGAGTGGGCAGGCAATAACCCAGATGACTCTGAGGACTCTGACTCAGTCCATGAGGCAAAGGTGCATCGCGTGCATCCACGCAAATGGCGGACACACGCGTTACTGACTGTGTTTTTGTGTATCTCTGGCGTTCTGACTTTTGAAAAGATGGGTAGTGGACTTGAAAGTGACAAAACATGCTGTTCAAATCAATTTTGTCAATAATCTGTGTCATTTATTACAGAGTTATAGTAAAAGATAACTGGGAACCAAACTGTTGTGCAAAATGGACGGAGAAGCTGAATAGACAGATACCTTAGAAGAAATGCTGTAGAAAAATTCATCAAATTAAGGGTATTGAGCTAAAATGGACGCAAATGAGAATAGTGCATCGAATATTGCAACTAATGTAGTTCTGAAAGAAATGGGAATAGTAGAAAGTTATATCTGTAGTTTCTGCGAAGAGGAAAAAGACAGCATTGAACATATGTTCTGGGGATGCATACATGGCAATGAATTCTGGAAATCATTGCAAGAATTAATAAAAGGAAAGTGTTTAATAGGGAATTATCTGTCTCTGAGTGAAAAACACAATAATATTTGGAGCAGATAACAATTCCACAACCGATACATTTGATCTTATAATACTGATAGCCAAACACTACATTTTTAGCTGTAAAAAAAACAAATGTAAGCCTTCAATAAAAGTATTTCTAAAAACACTGAAGAGAAGATATAATCTTGAAAAATACATAGCAACTGTTTAATTGAATCTGCTAAAATTTAACACTAACTGGATCAATTATGAAGTATTATTTGAAAATTGATACTCAAAATCATACGATACCGGGATTTAATATGGGCATATGTATGTGTATCATTAAATCAGAAGAAAAGAGAAAGTGGAGGTGTGGGTGGGTGGGGTGGGGAGGGGGTGTGAGTGGAGTGAGCTGGTGTGCTTGTTTGCCATTATGTGCTTGTAGTTGGTAAAAACATCAGAGGATTGTGCTTAGTGATTTTTGTTTGCTTGTGTATATGTGTGTGTATATCAAAACAAGAAAAAAAAAAACAACCTTTCCTCGGCGTACATTGAACTCCCATTCAAATCCATTCAAACCGAAAAAAAGATAACTCATTTCCAATATGTTTCACGGATTATTTGCTACAAAACTGTCAAACATGTACAAATATGATTAATAACAAAAAATATGTGGTAATTTGCATCCGGAAATGTACAGCAAAGAGAAAGATCATGATGAGAGAATGGAGAGGAGAGAAAGAAGGAACTGTGGAATGGAAGAGAGAATGAGGAAAGAAATAAAAAAAGTATTAGAATATACATATATACATAAACGACTCGGACAAATCGTGTTTCGGTCGGTTTGCAGATCATTACCATTTGTTCACGTCGTGAGACAGTACAGCCGGAATGTTTGACACGGACTGGTCTGTTAGCGCAAAGTTTGAACTGTCACACTAACAGCGTGGTTTGAAGAGCTCGTATCGCTGAGATTTTGATGTCCACTCTACGCCTCGATGGACAGCAAGATGAGAGGCATCAGATAACATCGTAACGGCATTGGGGAGGGGTGGGTTAGGGTTGTAATCGTTCGGATTTTTTGTTAAGGAGGGGGAGGGAGGTTGGCGGGAAAGGGGGGGGGGGGGGGGGGGGGGGGGATTGGGGGGATTGGACTGTTGTTGGAGAGAAGTTGTAAGGCTGAAGAGACTTGAAAGATTGATGGCTTCAAAGCAACGTTGAATAAGGATACGTTTAATCTGCATGAAGATTTAAAAAAAAAAAAAAAAGGGGGGGGGGGGGGGGAGAGAGAGAGAGAGAGAGAGAGAGAGAGAGAGAGAGAGAGAGAGAGAGAGAGAGAGAGAGAGAGAGAGAGAGTATTACTATAGAACTTTTTCCTCGCAGACATGTACTATACCTCTCTCTTTCTCTATCCGTATCCCAGTCCCTCCTTCCAAACCAAAAATAAAAAAGCTGTTAGCTATCCAAACAGAAGGAGCAATCACCAGTCACCTGTAAATAAAGTACAGAAGTCATCGCCATTAACCCAGTTTTGATCATTCAGCTGCAGCAGTACTGCTAACACCACTATTACCACAACCTCAATTACAACAACAACAACAACTACTACTACTACTACTACTGCTGCTGCTGCTGCTGCTGCTGCCACTACTACTACTACTACTACTACTACGATGACGACGACGACGACGGCGACGATACCGCGTATCAGCAGACTGCTAGATGGGGATAGGGGTTGGGAGGAGGGGATGGGGGGGGGGGGGGGGGGGGGGGGGAAGAATGTCATGAACAGCACAGATATCGAACCAGTAAGAGCTGTGGCAACGTCAACAACAGTAACGACGACCCAGAACCTGGACACTTTTCGGCCATCTTGAGGTCTGTGTTCCGCCGGATACTCTCCCCTGGGGGACTTTCTGACCTGTCCTCCCACGCGTTCCTATCACATTATCCTCTTCACTCATCGACCCGTTTTATTGCGTCATCGGCCGCTTGATCCGTTCCCACACCCCCATCAACTGTTAAACGTGCACACACACCTCCAGGCCAACACCAGTATCTGTCAGTCCATCGTGGACCTTGGATCGTGGTCGCTCCGCTCGACCACTCCCTCTCAGGCCTCAACCCACAGGAGGATGTGTCAGATCGAGAGCGAGCAAAGCTGAAACATTTCTCCTTAATGAGGCTGGGATGTGGTGATTAGCCTGGATTGGTGTTAACTGTGTCGATTTGCCAGCTGTTGGGAGTTTAGAAAGTTGGCGTTTTCTTTATTTCAGTCATTGTTGGCCAAACTGGTGGCGACAGGTTCGACCACGAGGTTGGTGTTTTCTTTTCTTTTCTTGCGCTTTGTGTCGATAGTTTATAGCTGGTGTTTTCTTGCTGTCGTTGCTGGCCAAGTTTGTGTTGACAGTTTCTTTCAGGTAGTTGCTAATCTATTACTTTCGTTGTTGGCAAGTTTGTGTTCACAGTTTCTTCCAGGTGTTTGGTGTTCTGGTATTTTTGTTGCTGGTCAAGTTTGTGTGGACAGTTTTCGACGACGTGGTTGGCTGTGGGTGCTTGCATTTTTCTAACTAACCTGCTTTCTTAGGTCGTTTATGCTTTGCTGGCGTAGTTCTTCGTGAGGACAGATTAAGGCTTTCTTTTCATTCCTCGCCCGGCCTCCGTTGGCTGGGCTCACAATTGTAAGGTTTGTTCGTATGTGACCTTTTTTTTTCAAAGCCAGTCATTAAGGTAGTCACATGCTCTCTTCCTAGATCCTGGATGATGAGGAAACACGACATCAGTGTGCATGTGTTTTCCTCTAATTTTGTGTCTTCCGTCCCACCTGCATTTGATAACCTCCCTTCCTATGTAAATTGCATGTGGAATGGGATTTTCTCTACGTGATTTTTTTCAGGGCATGCGTTCACACACGGGATCTTATTTAAAGTCTCATCCCTTGAACTTGGAAGAGGTTAGGGTCCGCACAAATATTGATTCTGATGACAAATTTTGTCATCTGGCTGTCTTTGTGCGGATAGAACTTAGTATCCTTGGATCAAAAGAACGCTGCATTATCTGCTGAGCCCATCAGGGTTTCCCAACAGGTCAGACTTTTGAATCAATTTCGTCAGCTGTCAGTGGAAATTATATGTTGTAAAAGAATTGTTTTTGCAATTGTAAAAATAGGCCCATAGCAAAATTTTGATGAACACTATGAAATTTCACTTTCCTTTAGGTAACAAACTGTCGGAATTCTTTTGAAAGTGTCCGACACAATTTGTCGAGGTAAGCAGGGAAAAATCAAGCAAACTCCATTGATCAGTTGCTTGGAGGAGCGAGGAATAGTGTATAGTGCTTTGGAAGCGGGTTAAACCTATCGGCGAGGGTTCCTTATGGCGTAAAGACAGTGTTTGCAGCGTGCACGAAAACCACAAGCGTAACGAGCGTACACTTTATGTGAACTATGGTGGTGTGTTAGACGGGGTCGTATTATCGCAGTTTTGAAGACTGGGTATGTGAAAGCATTAATATTAACAGCATTTTACTCCGGTATCTCCCCCCCCCCTCCCCATGGGGACGAACCGAAGACGAGATTACCTACAATAGAAACGTAAATCATAACAACAATTATGTCTGACCTTTACAGCAATCCTAGTCGATTTGATTTCATCTGGATTGGAAATTTTTTTTTTTTCTTATTTGAGGCTAAACACACACACACACACACACACACACACACACACACACACACACACACACACACACACACACACACACACACACGAAAACACTATGGATGCATCTACAAATAGCAGACAGGAATCTGAGGAATAGTGCACAGAGACAGGTCAGTTTCCTCTGTCTGTGTGTCTCTATCTCTGTCTGTCTGTCTGTCTGTCTGTCTCGCGTAACAGCAAATTACTTTATATTAATTATAATTGAAATCAGCGAGCTTTTGCGAGAAATGTTTTCATGCATCAGTACAGAGCCATTGAAATACGAGGTACTGTGCTAAAGTTAAAAAGAAAGGATTTGTTTCTCTAATCGTATGTAATAATCATCACTGTAGAAGGTAATATGGCTATAATAATGTGACAGCTCATTCTGGTATACAGCTGTCAGTAGATTGTGCATGCAGTAAATGTGCGCATGTTGTGGCATCATCTACAATGCTGTGTGTGTTAAAGGTAACCGCTCTCGCGAAGGAGCAATGAGACACACTGAATACATCTTCATCCACACCTTCTTTCCCCTCCCCCTCCCTCTTCTCTCTGTCTGTCTGTCTGTCTGTCTGTGTCTCATTGTAAAAGGTCCTATGTTGATATGCTTTTTTTGGTGGTCAACAAGTGGCTGTATTCATCATTACACACACACACACACACACACACACACACACACACACACACACACACACACACACACACACACACACACACACACACACACACACACACACACACACACACACACACACATATATATATATATATATATATATATATATATATATATATATATATATATATATATAATGCTGAACAATTAAGTAGTGGGGGAAAACGAGTGCAGGTTAACA
>JADBJO010001129.1:277500-280000 GCA_016801955.1 Conus betulinus
TAGAAGAAAAACATATACTCCCGAGAGTGCCAGTGCGACCCACAACACAGTACTGCGCTACACCAGTAACTAGATTTAAAGAACAACATTTAAAACAACCAGTGCAAAGTATTCCATTCCTTACCTGATCGTTATTATTCCTCTTCTGAAGTGTACAAGGGATATGTACTTGAACTACTAGAAGAGAGCATCATTGGTTACAGTTACGAAAATATTATTCCTAGAAAGTATGATAATCCTGACATCTCTTTTCTTGCAATGTTGTTGGATGGCTGGGGCGTTTTGGTCACATCTGGGTGAAAACACTCAGATAAAAGTAATCACGGGTCTCATTTATCACTGCGTATCAGAGAAGTTAAACAGGCAGTGAAATTGGTCACCGATTTCCACGAATATTTCACATCACACAAGGCTTTTAGAATTTTGGAATCCTCGGTCATTGTTGATTCTTTATCCGTAGCTTAACGAATTTCTACTCTAAGGCTGTTTTGGAAATCTATTATATAAAGCTCAGTTTGTCTGTCTGTCTGTTCGCTTATACACGGCCACAGTTTTAGACCGATCGCCACCAAATTTGGTATCACGTATCCTTGGTGTCCTACAAACAGCAACGTGGGTCGGCGATCACGTGACGCAAAACTGGACATCTGAACACTACACGACAGACAAACTCGCCGGGGCGAGACAGGGTCGAAGCGCGTAAGCGCTAGTGTACTCATATGAACGTATTTTGGAAGCAGTTCGACTAAACAATTAGAGACAAATGTTTGTGTAAGGCATTTTCTTCCGGGATGTAAAAGTAATATTTTTTGGACACGAAATGATTGATTTTAGATCTGACTGAATATTAAGTTTAATACTGCCGCTCGTTACAGTCTACATTATAAAAGTAAACAGTTTCAGTTTCATCTAGGAGGCGTCACAGCGTGTGGACTAGTCCATATACCATGCACCACATCCGCTAAGTTTTGAGACCACACTACGCATGGTTTTACGCTGATGGATAAATGGATTGACAACTAAGATGAGAGAATTGAAAAAGAGGGTCTCGTGGCTACGACTTAGCAGGTGTCTGACCTACACATAGCCCAGTGCACTGGTCAGACCTTGACTGAAAGGTGACGCTCCTCATCCAAGTTATTTCACGGACTTATAGAAAGACAGATATGAAACAGAAAAATATACTGATTTTGCAAACTTGAAAAACCATCAGCTTCAGTGCTGACCGGCATATTGTGAACACTTAATTGAAAGTGAAGGGACTTAAAGTTGAAAACACACTCTATGTACAATTAAAGAATGGTTAACTACAGAAAACTCCTTGCCGATGAATGCATGCAATCATGATGTATGCGCATAATATTACAATAAAGAGGCTTCACTGACGGGTTCTCCAAAAATAGCATATGTTTGTCATTATCTTTAGTAAGTCTGACTGATAGTTATCAGTACCATCGGGTTTTCATGTTGCTTTTTGTTTTAGATTTTTTTTTTCTTTTTAGATTTTTTTCTTGTATCTTTAGTTCTTCTTTTTCAGCTTACAGTCTCCATGAGTAAAATCTTAAATGCACGTGTATGAAGAGAAATGAAATTAAAAAGCAGTTGAAAAATAGTCCCATGCTCTGCTGTCAAAAATCTATTGAGTCCTAGAGAGACCCTTCCCTTTTTTTTTCAACGGGGAGCGGGGGGGAGCAAAACACTGAGGTGACACTGCCACGCCAGACCGAACTAGCAACCCCTAAAGGCCCTCCCTACATCCATCCATCAATCTAAACATCCATTCATCCATCCATCCGTCCGTCCATCCATCCATTCATCCATCTACCATCCATCCATCCATCCATCCATCAATCTAATCATCCATCCACCCACCCATCCATCCATCCATCCGTCCATCCATCCACCCACCCTCTCACCCATCCATATCCATTCATCCCTGCGTTCGTTCGCTCCGTGCAGCAGCCAGCTGCAGCCACCATCAGATAGAATCCCAAGATGGTCCACTTCTGCTCGGTCGTCTCCCTAATTACGGTCTTCCAGCGGCCGATGCACAGGCAGAGCCTGAGCCTGAGCCTGAGCCTGAGCGGGCCTTGCTCCATTGAAACCCTCCCTATGCTTGGGCCAGGGTTCTTCAGCGTGGAAAGGGGGAGGGAAGCTCGTTTGATAATCATCTATTTCGAGCAGAGAGGCCTAAAGTTTCTAAGCCGCGCTAAATGGCTCTCTTTAGCCCAGAGTGGGCGTCCGCATTTAAACGCGCGGCCCCGCAGACTCATTAACGGGTTTTCGCGCTGGCATCTCTGGCTTGGATCTTTGCAAGCAAGGGCTGGCTGGAGTCTGACGGGTCCTAGGGAGTATTTTCTTCTGTTGTTGTTATTGTTGTTGTTGTTGAGTTGTGGGGGGAGAGAGGGGGAGGGAAGGAAGAGAGAGAGGGGGTAAGAAAGAGAAAGCGAGAGAGAGAGAGGAAGAAGAAGAGAGAGAAAGAAAGAGAGAGTGGAAGAGA
>JADBJO010001129.1:292500-295000 GCA_016801955.1 Conus betulinus
GAAGAAAAGAGACAAAGTATTGTGTTGGACGTCAGAAAAGTAATGGGCCTAAATACAAGCAAGTGTGACGCCAGCGCGGGAGGGGATGAGAGAGAGAGGGGACGGCAGGAATGGAGAGAGAGAGAGGGGGGGGGGGGGGGAGGGATATTTCGAATACGCTTTAGGGGCGGGCTTGGTGGGGGTTTTGCTGGGCTTGGATTTGGTGTTTTGTGGACGGGAGTAGTTTTTTTTAAGAGTTAGGGTTGGAGGCGGAAGGGCAATGGGATGCTCTCGTGTTGTGACTCAGAATTTGTCTGAAAAAAAGTGGATTTAAAAATCGATTTTAAGTGAGTAGATGAATTCATATGCGCGTGTGTTGTAGTGATGCTTACTTTTATTAAGGGTCACACACAAGCGCGGGTGACAAACTATGGTTAGCGACACCAAAGGAAAGGAGGCGAAGCGAGGCATATTTTAATCCTGTCGCGGGAATTGTCTGACTACTGGACTTTAAACCAAATATATACTTATACAAACTGAAACGACTCTGTTTTCGGAAATGAATGACAAAGGTTAGCGGTGATTGATGAATTGAACGATCGAGCGATTAGTTGCGGGAAAGTGATTGAAGCGTATCGTGCAAAATCCTTGGGCTAACTTTTAAAAAAGGGCTGACCGCTGGTGTGAAATATTTCCCAATGAAGTCGTTTGCAACACATTATGGCCGTTACTGAACTCGTCACCAAAAACTTATGTTTGTAAAAATATATTTTCTTGCATACACATGATGGATTTCAGGCGAATAACCTTAACACTGTTAGCAATGGAACTTTATAGATAAGATGGGGGTAAATTACATTTAGTTTTACATAAGGTAAAATAAAATACCGACCATATAAAGATAAATAAATAATGAAGTTATACATTGCATAATCGGTGGTGGTCTTATTACCTCTAAAACTACCGGGGTCTTTCTCGTTCGTACCTCTTTATAATTAGTATCATGGACCATGGCAACATTTAAAGAGTGGTGTTTAGAACGTTTTTCATAATCACCTCTCGGACTCCTCCTTTCTCCCCTCCCATTCCCCCACAGTCCCAACCACTTCCCCCACCCCCCACCAATATCCTACTTTTTTCACCTTCCTGTCCTCCACCTTCTTCTACTCTTCTTTTCCCGGTCGACACAGCCCAAAGTGGGCCCGTTGATATAGCACGCACCCGTTTCAGATAGGGGGGGAGTATGAGAGGCAGGGAGGGGGCGGAGAACAAAAACTTGAAAGTAGAGAAGAGGGTTGTGGAATGGGGGATTTTTAAGAAAGTGTGTTGCGTTGTGATACGACGACAAAAGGGAAGAGGCGGTTTTTTGTCGCCTTGCCCGCGGGGGGGGGACCATTACCACAAGGACGCACAGCTCAGTTGCCTGATCACGAGTTTTTTGTCCCTTGCAGCGACAGTCGTTTGGTTCTGGTGATTGTGGGTTTTTTTTTTTGTTTTTATGTTTTTTTTTTTTTTTTTGTTTGTTAGGGGGCACGGGGTTTGGTTTTGTTTTTTTTTTTTTTGGTTTTTTAGTACTGTTGTTGTTCTTTTTTTTTTTTTTGTGTTTTTTTTTTTTACGTCAGTTTTTTTGTGGTTAATTGTGTTGTTTTGTTTGCTTTGGTGTGGCGTTTTTTTTTTTTTTTTCTGGTATTTCCCTGTGTTTTTACTTGTCTTTATTTTCTTTTGGGTTTTCCCACCCCCCCCCCACCCCACCCCCCCCCCCCCACCATATCTACCCCCAAACCCCTTCCCCCCTTAGACCCCCCCCCCCCCCCCCGCCCCCCCCCCCCCCCCCCACCCCCCCCCCCCCCCCCCCCCCCCCCCCCCCACCCCCCCCCCCCCCCCCCACCCACCCCCCCCCCCCCCCCCCCCCCCCCCCCCCCCCCCCCCCCCCCCCCCCCCACCCCCCACCCCCCCCCCCCACACCCCACCCCCACCCCCCCCCCCCCCCCCCCCCCACCCCCCCCACACCCCCCCCACCCCCCCCCCCCCCCCCCCCCCCCCCCCCCCCCCCCCCCCCCCCCCCCCCCCCCCCCCCCCCCCCCCCCCCCCCCCCCCCAAACCCCCCCCAGTTTATTCTTTTTGTTGACCAGCCACGCTTCGGGTTGTCCCTCGTTCTTCTCTCCTCTTTCGTCGAACCTAAAGTTTTGTTAGTTTCTTTCTATTTAAGGGAGAGTTTGACCTTCTGGACCGTTCGTTTTTTTTGTGTGATTAAAAAATCGGAGGTTTTGTTTGGTTCTTTTCCAACCGTTCTGATTTTTTTAAAAACGATTATTACCAGCTGTCGTTCAAAATTTGTAGTTGTGCAGCCATATGAAAGCAATGAAATGCGAGAGGAAAAACACTTAGTTTTGGAAACGTTTATTTTTTTTTTTTAAAAAAAAAGGAAAAGAACGAGAAACAAAAAGGAAAAAAGAGAAAGGAGCTGGTTTATTAAAATTAAAAAATAGGGGGGGAAAAAAAGGGGGAGGGGGGAAACGAT
>JADBJO010001129.1:310000-312500 GCA_016801955.1 Conus betulinus
TAGGATCCTCTGCAGAGAGAATGCACACTGGTATTTGAATACCGGGATTCATTTGTGACGTTGAAGACACTGAGGGGCTTCCCCCTGAGGATAGGCCCAAGCTTCCACTCTGTCCTCCGCTTGTTGTCAGGCCGCTAGAAAGTCCCACGGGTTCTGTGATCGGCAAGGGAGGCAATCATGATGCCTGTATGGACCTCTGATAGGATTGTGGTGACTGCATGTTGATGCGTGTTTGCCCGCTGTTGGCGTGGTGTCGTGGCCAGGGAGGGGAGGGGGGTGTGTTCTCTACTCCATCACCCGTCTTTCAGTCCCGGGGTGACGTCTTCGTCTACACGGATGTGGACATGTCAGATGGTGTCAGTCAGTCTGTTATGCATGTGACAGGATGTTAAACGTTAGACAGTTGCCGAGATTCACGTTTGAGATCAGATGTAATTGGTTTTCTGTTTGCTCTGCGTGGCGATGTTTTCCTCAAGTGGGTTGATGTCTAGTTGTTCGATTTGGGCTGTCATCAGCGAATTGGAGTGAGCGACATTTCACATAGCAACTCTTTGATTTGACGAAAGTCTTTAGTATCAAGCAACGCAGCACTTGCATCTTCGGGAACACAAAAATATTCATGAATGTCAAACATCGGACACTCCAGCTGTCTCAGGCAGAGTGTAGTAAGTGAATAAAAAATGGAGAGCATCATACAAGTGTCTGAGCGCATGAAGGGGTCCAGTCACATCATTGTTTCAAAGAAATCAAGCTTAATATCTTAAAACATCACTTGAATACGGAAGAAATATGCTGACGAAATTCAATGGACAAAGACAAAGTTGATACCGGAGATATTGGAAGATTCAGATTATCCTTGCCAGCTCATGTTCAATGCATTATTGTCCTTGTTGCAGTGAGTAGTTGATACTGCTTCGTTTATCAAAGCTCAGCCGTTTCCATGCAGTTCCGAACACAGTAGGTTTAAACCTGCTGGAAGATGGTTTGTACTGTTAAAAAGGTCTGAATGCGCTGCTTTAAATCACCTCGTTGACCTATCATGACCACTGTAGTACAACCTGTCATGACCACTAGACCTGTTATGACCACTGTAGTACAACCTATCATGACCACTGTAGTACACCTATCATGACCACTGTAGTACAACCTATCATGACCACTGTAGCACGACCTGTTGTGACCGCTGTAGCACGACCTGTCATGACCACTGTAGTACAAACCTATCATGACCATTGTAGTACAACCTGTCATGACCACTGTAGCACGACTTATCATGACCACTGTAGCACGACCTATCATGACCGCTGTAACACGACCTGTTATGATCACTGTAGCACGACCTGTTATGACCACTGTTGCATGGCCTTTCGAGGCCAGGTGGCCATCACCATGTTACTGGGCTGAGTCCTGGGGTTGATGTCTATGGGTGCAGACATCACAGTTTCGGACATGTCAGACGGTGCCATCAAGTCCGTCATTTGTGTGACAGGAGGTTGAATATAGGTCACGTGCTTAGATTCCTTCTTGATATCAGACGTCACTAGTTTTCTGTTTGCTCGGCATGACGGCGTTTGCCTCTGTCTGGTCGATATCTCATTTATAAAATTAATTCTCATGAGCAAACTGGAATGAATGATATTTCACTCAGCAACTCGGTTATTAAAGAAAGTGCTAGAGTTTGTATCAAGAGCCCCCTACACAAGTCAACAGAAACGCAGATGTGTACAATACGTGTCGGCCATTGTAACCTTTATTGCTGTCTCAAGCTGAGTGTAACAAGTACATAAAAAATAGAGAGCAACACACAAGGCGGTACTCACTCCATCGCTAGTCGCCAGTGCTGGGGCTGACGTCTGGGGGACAAATATTACAGATGTCGACATGTCAGCCGATGGCATAGAGGTCGTTACTCAGGCGCCAGAAGGCGACAGAGGAGAAAAAAAAATGCACCCAAGGGTGCCAGTGGGACCCGGAGAAGCGCTGTCCTCAACTGCCAAACCACCCACCAGGGAGCAGTCCTGCACCACTCGTAGAAGCCTGCTCTGTGTTGACACAGGCTGCAGGTGCCATGAAGGTCATTACTCGGGTGTCAGACGGTCAAATAATGCACGATTGGGTAGATTCATGTGTGAGATCAGATGAGGACTGATTTTTTCTATTTGTACTCGTCGTCGATAATTTTTTTCTGCCTGTGATCGATTTCTTCCCTTTCGATTTTCATCTTCTTGTGCGCGAATTTGGTGATATTTAACACAGCAACTCTTTCTTTCGGGGGAAAAAGTTTTAGTACAGAAAAGCCCAGAACCTAAGCGCACAGGAACACAAATGTCCAACGTTTATGTGAAACGTTATTCACTTTATTGCTGTCTTGATCAGAATGTAGGAAGTGGATAAAAATGGAGAGATTTATGAGCCAATGGGCGGTTATGATCGCAACCCTGTTCCAAAGAGAACGGGCTACAAACGATAACAAACTGGACATTCTGCAAGAATTCCGTTG
>JADBJO010001129.1:320000-337500 GCA_016801955.1 Conus betulinus
ACTATTTCAATCACTTCTTGGGCGCTGTTTGAAGGACAGTCTGAAATATAACTCGTGGGGCAACGTTAACAGATTGACATGTTCAAAACGATGTCCGTTTTTATTCCCCCCCCCCCCCCCCCAGTCTATTATGATGAACCGCAATATAATCATTTTGAATAATGAGTTTGAAGATGAAAAAGTATCATTATTCCGCCGGGCAAAAGGGACAAACGAATTAAAAGACAAAACACGACGAGTTGGGACCTGTTTGGCCTTCTTCAGGGAAGATGAACAGTATTCAAGACAATGAAAACGAAGAACAAGCAATCCCTTATCTTCCCCCAACTGGGCGCAAAAGGGACGTTCACCGATAGGATCAGTAATTGCTCGTACTTCGTTTCCATTGTCCTGAATGGTGTTTATCTTGCTTCAAGAAGAACAAAGAGGTCGAAACGCGCCGCGTTTCGTCTGTAGTTTGTTTGTCCCTTTCGTCCGGCGGAATCCGTATAATTTGGTTTTCAAATTTGTTTCGAGTTCCGCTTGGATTCATCTCACCTTCAGACTGATTTGAAAGAGGTTTCACTGTTAGCTGTATCATCGTCATTGTTTCGCAAAGTGTGCAAACGTCTTTTCAAAACAACATCATATTCCATTGCATAGAAACTAATTTGCAGTTTTAAACATTTTATGTCTGTAATCATACAATTGTAAATCAATATCATATACTAAGAGTCTCCTGTCAGAGTCTGTCCACACCATCCATCAGTTTGCACCTAACCACATAAACGTATGATTTCTCCCTGGTGCCTTCACACTCTCACATACATGTATTCATATAAAAAATATATACATGTACATGGAAGGAGAGAGAGAGAGAGAGAGAGGGGGGGGGGTGGAGGGTGGGAAAGAGGGAGAGACAAAGAGAGAGTGGGGAGGGAGGGGGAGGGGGCAAGGGAGTAGGAAAGAGAAGCAGAGAGAGAGAGAGAGAGAGAGATAATGGGCTCTCTCTCTCTCTCTCTCTCTCTCTCTCTCTCTCTCTCATAACAAACCTTTTTCGTATAATGTGTGTCAAGCCATGTGATTCGCAGGAGTCTATATACTGCCTGGTGATTGGTGGTAACCAATAGGGCTGTTACAGAAAAATAACTGGAACCAATACGGCTGCAATAGAAAATAACCCCACTGGTAACCAATAGGGCTGTTACAGAAAAAAAGAACACAACAATAAAATGCGACTCTGAACCCACACTTTCCACTCATGTGTCCCCACCTCCATGCCAGTGAGTTAGTAGTGTCAGTGTTAGAGTGCGTTCCATATAGGTACAGGCCTACAACCAAGAAACCCGCGCTACTTAGAGCACCTGTCTGTGTTCATTTGAACTGGACGCTTGTCAATGGGCCTGGAAGCTTTAGAAGCTTTGTGAATGTCGTAGATACCCTGTGCTTTATTCAACAGTCAGAACTGTGCGCGTGCTTTCTATTATTTTGTTAATACAAACCTGGGTTGGAGAAGGGGTGGTTTTGTTCCCTAGTGTCTGTGTGTGATCTGAAGAAGAGGAACGGAATACGAATTTTTGTCTGTTTGCTTATTTACATTTTTTGTCTTTGTTTTAATTAGTGACGAGTTTCTTTTTCCTTCCCAGTAAACTGTTGGAGTATGAAAATGTCGCAGTGGTTTTTCTGTTTGATTGAAGAGAAAAAAAAAACGCACAGAGTTTATCTTTATTTTACTTTTTTACTTTCTGTTTTATGTCTTTCTGTCGGACTACTGCCTGTCTAACTAGGGTTGGGTTTTGTTGTTGCCCGTTGTTGGCTTTTTTTTTTTTTTTCTGCTGTCCCATTTTCTGTGCTACCTCGGTGGCATTGCACCCATGCTGCTCATTCCGAGCCCCCACGTCCACAGCCAGAGCCCGGCCCGTCCCCGCCGCTGCCCTGCTTACTTTCATAATGTATCCCGGCGTCAACCAGGCCCGAGAGATACAGGGCAACACTGTCAGAGACGCATCCAGTCAGTGGGTGAAATTCGACTGTGTGGTCCCAGTCTTCCCAACTGAGCCCGTAGCAAACTCAGCTCTGGCTAGGAGCCGGTCGGGCAGAAAAAAAATTCCACATGACTCTGACAGGGATCGAACTCACAACCTCCTACTCGGGAGTCCGAGACGCCAACCACTTCGCCACGGCGGCTGGAACCTGTCTAACCAGTTATCTGTCGAATTATCTTAATAGCTGCCTGGCTGACGCGTTAGCAATCCAATCTCATTTCATCTAATCAAATGTAGTTTTTATCTTAGCACTCCGTCTGTGTGTCTATCTGTCCATCTCTTTGAATCCAGCTACTCTGTTTTTTCTCTTTTTGTCTATCAGCCTGTCTGTTCCTCTGTCTGTTGTTTTTTCAGGTGGAAGCCAGATGAATAAAACTGATGTTAGAAAGGAAAAAAGATACAGGGGGGGGAGGGGGGGGGGAGAGGGGTGGTGGTAGTGGTGGTGGTGGTGGTGGTGGTGGTGTGTGCGTTCGTGCAGTGCGTGTGGGAGTGGAGGTTAGAAGCTAATGGAAATCGATTAGCAGGCGTTCTCCTTTTCCCTGTAATTGTTTTTTCTTATCTGTGGATTCACTTTGATGAAATATAATTATTACAAGTTATGTGTATTCTACGTCTTGTATTCTTCTGTTACAAAATTAATTTTCCTGTAGCTCATCCACAGTCGTGTTGTCATTTATTTTTCAGTTTATTTTATTTCTATCTAGTAGATTGCATCTTGGCTCTTTTTCGTGTATTGTATGTTATTTTCTTGTTTTGTTATACTTGTGTTAAAAGTGTGTGATCTGCATGGCAATTGTCTTATTTTCTCAAAAGTCTGCCTTTTTAGAACTATGATTTGTGATTGCTTTTTCCTTGGCCATATCTTGTTCTTTTATTAATTGCTTGAAACTTGATTTGTCTATTTGGGATTTCATTTGAAGGAGTTTATTTCCTGTTCACGTGATGATCATTTTGTGATCGTTTCATCTCCGGAGTCGGCCACTTTGACCAATCATACACGGCCCAGTTTGACGAGAAGTGACAGCCGTTTCAAATGAAGATAGCGTGACCGCTCTCTCTTGGCCTTTGTTCTTGCTGGATACAGTCCTTTGCTGGAATTAACTCTGCGTGCAAAGACTAAATCAGCGAAATGTCATATGATTCATCTTTATTTGGTTTTATTTGGGGGGGGCGAAATGGGTGGGAGAGAGTGAAGAGAGAGAGAGAGAGAGAGAGAGAGAAAGAGAGAGGGGGGGGGGGTAAAATATGATATACTTAACGAGAGAATTGAGAAAAGGATGGTAGGTTTCTATTTGTTTTTCAATACCTAGCCCACAGTTAACGTAAAAGAAGAGAGAGAGAGAGAGAGAGAGAGAGAGAGAGAGAGAGAGAGAGAGAGAGAGTGAGAGACAGACAGACAGACAGACAGACAGACAGACAGACAGCAAAAACGGAATGGGATATTTCATGAGAATGGATGCAGAATGGGTGGACTATTTTGTTTTTATTTTCTCGCCACCAGTCAGTGAAAAAAAAAACTGGAGAGAGACTCCCGTTTCTTTCTTCATTTATGTGTGTGTGTGTGTGTGTGTGTGTGTGTGTGTGTGTGTGTGTGTGTGTTATTGTTTTTAAAAAAGAAGTGCAATAAAATGTTATCACACAAAAACTGGAGCGAGAGAGAGAGAGACAGAGAGAGAGACAGAGAGAGAGAGAGAGAGAGAGAGAGACCGAAATAGGGCCAAAATACTTGTCTGAGGTGGGTTTTATTTCTCTGTAGACGTGCTGTCGAGCTCTTTCTAGCGTTTCTTCCTACCAAACTGGTTGACTGGAACATAGACTACGAACAAAAATTCTATCTGGCATTGTGGATTCGAATGCTCAAACATTTTCTTCACTCTCATCGTCCTGTCTGTGTGAGATGAACTGGACTGTCCTCTGGAGCTCCCCCAGGTGCTCCCACAGCTTCTGGTGCATGGTGGCCCTGTCTGGTCAGGGTCTTCTGGCCTGACTACAACCTGTGTAGATGTGGCCTGACTACAACCTGTGCAGATGTGGCCTGACTACAACCTGTGTAGATGTGGCCTGACTACAACATGTGCAGATGTGGCCTGACTACAACCTGTGTAGATGTGGCCTGACTACAACCTGTGCAGATGTGGAGCATGGTGTCCCTGCCTGGTCAGGTTCTTCTGGCCTGACTACAACCTGTGCACGTGGCGTAATCTTTTTCATGGAATATTGCCGGTGCCCTTTCTTGTCTTTCGAAATCTTGTTTGTGTGAGTGATGGTGGGACTTTTTTTTTGCTGTCCCATCTTCTGTGCCCCCTCAGTGGCAGTGCGCCCACGCCACTCATTCCGACCCCCTGTCCACAGCCACAGCAAAGTCAGTCCCGCCGCAGCCCCGGCACCAGCAATCCACAGGGAGCAGTCATTGTCAAGTTGTCAGGAGGCAACCCTCCAGAGGAGACTCTGCACTGCTGCCGAGTCACTTCGGTGGTGTTCAGTGGCGCCTGTTCTGATCCAGCATACGCAGGACACCACCTACTAAGCCCCCTACTGACGACAATAATTGCTTAGTCGCGGAGCCGGCGTGAGTGAGCTGTCCCTCCGGAGGGGCCGCCACTTCCGTCCAACGACAGCCCCCATGGATTCGCCGATACCGTGATCCTGACAGAACCACACCAAGGCCACAAACGTGGAGAGGACATCAAAACGGAGGTCACCATGAGAGCAGGGCATGAAGGGCCACAGAATTTGAGACTTTTTTTTAAAATGTTGATCGATGAGAATGAGGATGATGAAGATGATGCTACAAATTTCCATTCCGGTCTGAGACTGCATGACAGGACTGTACTCTACAATTCTTTCCATAATGTATCCCGGCGTCAACCGGGCCCGAGAGATACAGACACATGGTATTGACGAGAGTGGGATGCGGTTGGAGGGATATGGGGTATGTGTGAGGTGCGTGCAGAAAGGGAGGAAGAGGAGGGGGGAAATTAAGACCAGTGGCATTAAATTGTTGAGAATGAATCAAATTCCGTTAATAATTTCACGTTTAAGGGCTTTTCAGTCATGATTTTTAAACTGAGGAATTTTGAATATCTTATGTTTACGCTACATTTTGTGCTTCAGTCCTGTGATTAGACTTTCGTGTATTTAAATGGGTGATGTTGAGAAGCCCTTAGGACAGATTCAGCTACATTTTTTTTAGCTGTCTTACTTTCTGCCTGTGAACGAGGGGCATTCTCGTGTGCTGAAGACTGAAAACATCAGTTTGTTTCTTTTCGGATGCGTCTTGTTCCACACAGGATCAAAGCCTGTGTGTGTGTGTGTGTGTGTGTGTGTGTGTGTGTGCACGCGCGCGTGTGAACGCGCGTACGCGCCCGCGCGCACGCGCGCGCGTGCGTGCGTGCGGGCGCGCCCGCGCGCCCGCACGTGTTAGTGCTTTTGCATGCGCTCAGAAATGTGCGTAAACAGGGTCACGTATTTGGGCACGTGATAACTATGTGTTTTTCAAAAAAGAACACGAGGCTCATTTACATTACTGTGATTTCCTTGGCGTTTGTATGAACGTGGGGCAGGAGGTGCGGTCAGTAGAGCAGGTGCAAAGCAGCAGGAGGGGGTGGGGTGGGATTGAGGTGGAGGGAAGTAAAGGTGGAGAATGGATGGAATAGAAGACCGGTTTCCCGCATGGTATTTTGATAATGTGGAAAAGAGAATTCCCTTCAAAACAGCCCAAAGGGAATGAGTTCTCAGAAGAGCACAGCTTCAAATGCTGGAAGGTAATTGCTTAATTTCCGTTTTTATTTTATCTACTACAGACCCAAGATGGCCACTGCCATACAGACCAGAACAAATAAATACACGAAGCCAGCAGAGCTGTCGGGGGGGGGGGGGGTGGGGGGGGGGGGGGGGGGGGGAGGGTAGGGAGGCCACTGACTACCAGACAGGATCCAGAAGAAAAGATGTTCTCCTCTTCAGTTCAGATTATTATTCCATCCTGTTGTTTTTTTTGCTGGCTGGTTAGTTTGTTTGTCTCTCTCTCTCTCTCTCTCTCTCTCTCTCTCTCTCTCTCTCTCTCTCTCTCTCTCTCTCTCTCTCTCTCTTTCTCCTTTAACCATGTTCTCTGCTGCATATGTTCATCTCTGTCTGTGTTTCTCTGTCTCTGTCCCTCTTTCTTTGCCTGTCTGTCCGTCTGTCTGTCTGTCCGTCTGCTCCTCGTCTCTCTCTCTCTCTCTCTCTCTCTCTCTCTCTCTCTCTCTCTCTCTCTCTCTGCTTTCCTCTCTCTTTCCTTTCTATTTTTCTATTTGCGTCTGCTTGTCTGTATACGTTTGTGTGTTCATCCTCCCTCCCTCCCCCCGTTTCCTCCCTGTCTCTTTCTTCCTCCCCCTTCCCTCATCCCCCCTCCCCCATCCCCTCTCACTTTCTCCTTCAAGACTGATGTGCGTCCACAAATGTTGATTTTCATCCCATTGTACGAAGACTGCGATGCTGTAAGGACAATAAAAGATGTCCCCAGATTTTCCCCTTGCTTGTTGAATCGCTTAAACGCATTCTTCTCTCTCTCTCTCTCTCTCTCTCTCTCTCTCTCTCTCTCTCTCTCTCTCTCTCTCTCTCTCTCTCTCTCTCTTTTCGTTGGAAAAATATGTATAGAATGAAGATCATACTAATGTATTCATAAATAACATTGTTCCGCAACAGATCCACAAGAAAATCAATTATGCAGTCGGAATGATTGATGTCAATATAAATGAAGCCTTGAATGTTTTAATACATGTATTAAAGATGCTGCAGAGTGTATGAAAAAAGAAATAAGAATTAATAATGATTTGAGGTCCAAAGACTGGTTTGATAATGAATTTCATCAAAAATAAAAGAAAAGTTCGTAATTTACTCAAGAAATTTAAACCTACACATGACGACGAAGATCGTAACAGTTACTGTAGGGCGAGAAGAGAGTGTGAACATTTGCAAAGGATAAAGCTGGAGCAGTTTAACAACACATTACTGACAGATCTGATTCCATCTACAGAGAATCAGAAAGAATTTTGGAAGAACGTATATCGGGTGTCAATAAAATGAAGACAACCAGCGAACAGTATTAGTATGGAAACCTGGTATGAACATTTTACAACACTTCTAACTAAAGATTTAGTGCATGATAGTGAATTTCTGTGGAATCGAGAGATGAAGGGGAAAATGATTATTCAAACCGTCCAATTTCCAAAGAGGAGGTAGTAATTGCATTATGAAAAGTTAAAAAACCGTAAAGCTGCTAGGCCAGATGGTATGATTGGTGAATTGCTGAAGTATGCATGTAAACTGATGTAATTTTGAACTTCTTTGTTACCTTCTTTAATTCTTTACTCAACAAGGGAATTTATCCTGAATGTTGGACTGAATGTATTGTTCTAACACTATACAAAAAAGGCGACGTGAATAATTCTAACAATTATAGAGGAATTTCTTTAAGTGACACGAGCAGCAAATTGTAGAGTACTTTCATTAATCACAGGCTGCAGGGATGGATTGAAGATAATAATATAACTGGCGAATATCAGGCAGGATTTAAACGCAATTATTCAACAGTTGACCGTATGTTTACTTTGATGGTCTTTGTGCAAAACAGTTTTCTTTAAATCGTAAATTATATGTTGCTTTTATAGACTTCGAAAAGGCATTCGATTTAGTGAATAGAACTCTTCTCTGGCCTATCCTTTAAAAAGCTGGCATTCGTGGTCAGCTGCTTAAGTGTATAATAAGCATGTATTCCTGTGTAAAAGCTAAAGTTCGGTGTGGGGGGGGATGTATGTGGTCCTGTTTTGTTCTCTCTTTTATATCAACGAGTTGACTTTAGAAGTTATTAAAACTGGAAAACATGGTGCACAGTTTACCTGTGACATTCTAGAGTCGTTTATACTTCTTTTGGATGATGATGTTGTTTTGATGTCTGAAACTGTTTATAGGCTTGCAAACTGAGCTAAATAGTTTGTCCCGATCTGCAACTTCACTTCAGTTAAGTCAACATGTCAAAAAGCAACATTATCGTGTTTAGAAAGGGTAGGTATTTAGGAATTAAGAGAAAAGTGGACTTAACATGGAGTGGTGATGCCTGTAGTTAACGTATATAAATATTTGGGAATATATATTTTCAACAAAATTAAGGTTCACTTTTGCATGTAAAGATCTTGCAAGTAGAGCCAAGCGTGCATTTCTCTGCATTATGCAACAGCTATCAAAATTAGAAAACACATCTTTGAAAATATTTATGAAATTGTTTGACTCTCAGGTACAGCCCATCGCACGCACTGTATGGAGCTGAACTCTGGGCCTTTATGATGCTGCTGCTTATTGTGAAAATGTTCATTTATTTGCGCTGAAAAAGGTTTTTACGAGTGAGCATGCGAACACCTAACGATTTAAGCAATGACGAAGTAAACAGATATCCGATATATTTGAATTCTGCTATCAAGTGTATACACTATTGGGTAAAAAATAACACAAATGGAAATCTCAAGGTTGCCAAGGAAAGCATATAATATGTTATATGATTTGTATGCGAGAGGAAGAGTAATTGGGGTTTCAAATGTGAGGGTTAAATTATATGAACTTGGTTTTGGTTTCGTGTGGTTACAACAGGATGTCGGAAATATGAATGATTTCCTTCGGGTACCTCGGAATAGACTAATCGATTGCAGGTGGCAAGAGTGGTCATGTCATGTTCAAGAAAAGCGACCGTTTTGCTTTTTATAGACAGTTAAGAAGTATGCATTGTGTTCCACCATATCTTTCAATTAAGATGGACAATCATTTAAGGTATATTATGACAAAGTTCAGATGAGGTATTTCTGAACTTTTTGTTCATTATTATCATTACAGGAAACATAGCAAATGTGATCTTTTCTGTCCTCTGTGTAAAAGTGCCGATGAAAATGGAGTTCCCTTTGTGTTCTGCTGTCCTATTTCGAATGATCAGAGAAGTCATTTAATTGATCAAAAATATTCTAAGCATCCTTCCTTATTTCGACTCTCATTCCTCATGGCATCCACAAACGAAGCCCCCATAAAACGTTTACTTGTACAAGGCTTTTAGGATTAGAAGCATAGTATGCAGATAAGAATTAATTGTTGTGTACCGTTTGATATTTAGTTTGTCGATTACCTGTTGCATTTTGATGGATATTTTATTGATTTTTTCCTGTCTCTTTTTCGAAAAGATTTGTTCACATCGCCCCCTGCATTATGGGCAATGGCCTATATGAAAAAAACATCCATATCCTCCCTCTCTCTCTCTCTCTCTCTCTCTCTCTCTCTCTCTCTCTCTCTCTCTCTCTCTCTCTCAACAACCTTTTGTTTTCTACATGTACAATATGTGTGTTGGGTCATGTGATTTGCTGTATTTCATAAACTGGCTCGCAATGGGTGTTTACCAGTTGGGCTCTTCACACCAGTTTTTTTGTGTGCAACAACAGCAAACCTTTATAATTCGGCATATAACGCTGTGAACATCCCAGGCCCCACTCCACCAATCTCACTTACCCCAGTGGTTTAATAGTGTTAGCATCAAAGTGCGTTCCATACACGTAAAGGCATACAGCAAAAAAACAACAAACAAACAAACAAACAAACAAACAACAACAACAACAACAACAACAAACACGCATTCATAAGCGCACTTTCCAGTCTTCATTTGGTCGCCAGTTTGGGAACCTGGAAGATTAAGGCGCTCTGTTGATGTCGCTGGCACCATGTTTCATCTACGTGTCAGAAATGCGTGCGTATTTTTTTCCCATTAAACCTTGTATCAGAGAAGTGACAATTTAGTTTCTTGGTTCGTACATGGTCTGGAAAAGAACAGACTACAAGTGTTTGTTTGTTTGTTTTCTTGATTTTTTTAAATTCATGTTTTACTTCGTTTTAATTTGCGAGTTTTTTTTTCTTCTTCTGGCAAACAGTTCGAGTCACAGTGGTGTTGCCTTTGAAATGAAAGAGGATCGCAGAGTTTTCTTTTCTTTCCATTTTTCTTTCTGTCTTGCGTGTCTTTCCGCGGGACTGACTGACTGCCTGTCTAACTCGCTATCTGTCGGATGACCTTCATGGCTACATGGTTACACGTTGGCAGTCGAATGTCGTTTCATTGAATCAAAACCACTTTTCTCTCAGCCACTCCAGCTGTGTGTCGATCTGTCCATCTCTATGAATCCAGCTGCTCTGTTTCTGTCTTCCTGTCTCTATCATCGTCTGCTCCTCTGTCTGTGGCTTTTCAGATTGAAGCCAAACGAGTAAAAAACCCATTTCAGAAGGATATAGGACACGGGGGGGGGGGGGGGGGGGGGGGGGGGGGGGGGGGGTGCTTGGGGCGATTGAGTACCAGCGCGCACAGGGTGTATGTGTGTGTCCGTGTGTGCGTGCGTGCGTGCGTGCGTGTGTGTGTGTGTGTGTGTGTGTGTGTGCGTGCGCGCGCGCGCGCGTGCATGATGTAGTAGAGTGGTAGTGGGGGATAGAAGCTGATGGAAATCAACTGACAGGTGTTCTCCTTTTACCTGTAATATTTTTTATCAGTGTCAATGCAGTGCATTGTCATGCTAACAGGTAATGTGTATTGTATGTCCTGTGTTATGTTCTAAATTAATTTTCATGTCGCTCATCTACTATCGTTTTGGCATTCATTTTTTCAGTTCATTTTGCTTTTATTCTGCAGACGGCATCTCGGTTGTATTTGTGTATTGTGTGTTATTTCATCATTTGTCGTGCTTTTGTTTAAAATTGCGTGATGTGCATGGCAAATTGTCTCACTTTTAAAAAAATCTGTATTTTATAGCTACGTTTCTTCATTTTTTCATGATCCTTATCTTGTTCTTTCATTAATTGCTTGAGATTTGATCTGTCTATTTTAGATTTCATTTGAAGAAGTTTATTTCCTGTTCACGTGATGATCATTTTGTGATCGTTTCATCTTCGGAGGCAGCCACTTTGACCAGTCATACACGGCACATATTGACGAGAAGTGACAGCCGTTTCAAATGAAGATAGCGTGACCGCTCTCTCTTGGCCTTTGTTCTTGCTGGCTACAATCCTTTGTCTGGAATTAACTCTGCGTGCAAAGACTAAATCAGCGAAATGTCTTATGATTCATCTTTATTTAGTCTTATTTTCGGCGGTGGGAGGGGTTGGGTATGGCAAAGTCTACGTCTTGTGTGTGTGTGTGTGTGTGTGTGTGTGTGTGTGTGTGTGTGTGTGTGTGTGCGAGAGAGAGAGAGAGAGAGAGAGAGAGAGAGAGAGAGAGAGAGAGAGAGGAGAGAGAGAGAGAGAGAGAGAGAGAAATGATTACGTTTCATGAGAAAATTGAAAAGAGACGGCAGTGGTTTTTGTAATACGTAGCTGTCAGTCCTGTAAAAAAAGAGAGAGAGAGAGAGAGAGAGAGAGAGAGAGGAGAGAGAGAGAGAGAGAGAGAGAGAGAGAGAGAGAGAGAGAGAGAGAAAAAAAAAAAAAACAAAGACGAAAATGAAAACGAACATTACACCAGTTCGTACATGGTATCATACACTAAATTGACGCCAATTGACTAGTAAAATTGGTAATTCAGGACATTGCTATTTCTCTTTTCTTAAAGGCTTATATATATATATATATATATATATCAAAATTACTGATGACCTGTGCGTTTTGAGATGCTAAAAGTAACGTTAATCTGAAGTTACTGGGATTTTTATATATTTTGGATGGATTAAACTGTGTCTTAAATCATCAAAAGCAGGACAACAAAAAACAAAGTGAATTTCATCATCAGCGGAGGATGTGCACAACGGGCATACTGTCCTAAATTCATCGTTCCTTTTGTATCTTGAACTATGTACTGATAAATTAGACATTCCAAATCTAAATCTTGTCAGAGTGTATCGAATAAATCTATCCAAACCCAATAGTAAGTATGGCTCCAGATCATGCGATGTCTTGAATTTCCTGTATTCTATAAATCTGTTGCTATCATTCATATGGTGATTCCAGTTCTGCCACCTGCAGTCGATTAGTCTTTGTTTAAACATCTTTATAAAGGAATTTATGCACCCCACACCTTTGGTATTCCCATACATAGGAGAAGCCATAACTATTCAAAATATCACGAACTTTTGAGGCCCAATTTACTTTTCCTCTATTGGCCAAATTTAATAACATTTTATACGCTTTAGATGGTAATCTATGTTCCTCCATTCGAGTCAGTTTCAACCAGTATCTAATGCAAGAAACACTAGAATTAATCGTTAATGGGAATCGATTCAATTCACCATACACAAGGTCGTTCGATATTTTAATACAAACCCCTAGATACTTTCTTAATACAAATAAAAATGGACACTTTCAATGACAGATGAAGCATCTTCTAGACCCCCAATCTCAGCACCATATAGGAGTATGGGTTGAATCTGAGAATCAAAAAGCTTCAAATACAATTTCAAAGAGTTGTTATTTATTTAGCTGATACAACTGCAAATGATGCTGATGGCAGCTCGTTTCCCCTTTACTTGCTAAATCTTGGCATGCATGCTTAAAACTCAGTCGTGTGGAAAACAGGATGCCTAGATACCGATAAGAATTTACTACGTTCATCTTTATGTTATTATAAAAACCATTTCTCAGTACTTGCTAATACCCACCTTTCCTAAAGATTGCTATGCTAGATTTGTCTAAGTTTACTTTGAGCTGTAACTGGCACGCCGCTCTATGAAGTGTGTTCAATTGGGTTTGTAAGCCAACCACACTTTCTGACAATAAAATCATGTCATCAGCAAACAAAAGAATAAACAGGTCAATGAAATCAATATTAAGGCTAACACCATGTCTACCATTGTTAATAATATCGAGAGCAAGTTCGTTTATAAACAAGAAAAACAAAAGAGGACTACAAACATCACTTTGTTTCATACCATTAGTGCAATATATGTAACCTGTATACTGTGTACCACAGCGAACTCGACCTGTAACAATTTCGTACATATTTCTTATACATCTGTAGATTTACCCTTTATTCCATTTTTAATCAAAATAGATCAAAATAAATTTCTTGAAATAGTATCAAAGCTTTCTCAAAATCAATGAATGCAACGTATATTTTCTATTAGACAAAAAACTGTTTTTGCACTATTGCCAAGAATGTAAACATGTGATCGATAGTAGAATAATTTTGTTTAAACCCTGCTTGCAATTCACCTGTAATATTGTTTTGATCGACCCATTCAGTCAATCTTGAATTAATTATAGAGCTATACATTTTGCTACTTATATCTGACAGAGAAATTCCTCTATATTAATTTGGATCATTTATATTGCCTTTCTTAAACAATGGAATAAGTATGGATTCTTTCCATAAATCGGGATATTGACCTGTGTCAAATAATGCATTGAAATATTTAACTTAGAAATCAATGACGTCATTTCCTGCATTTTTAAATATCTCTCCAAGTAATGCCATCTGGTCCTGCTGCTTTCTTGTTTTTCAGTTTTTTTAATAGAGAGTAACACTTCTTCCCTTGTTATGGGCCGGTTCATAAAGTCAACATTATCCTCATTATTCTCATGTCTATCAGTTCCAACCCCTGGACTGTCATCAGGTGCATTAGTACTATCAGATAAATTATCTGAAACATCAGTAGCATCTCTAAAAATAGGTCTGTTACAATCAATGTTATGTTTTTCTAAAACTCCTTAAAATGTTGAAACCATTCTTGAACAGAGATTTTGTGTGGGATTGAAACTTGTTCTTACTGGAAACTCTGCTCATATTATGCCAAAATTCTTTCTGGTCATTAATGCACATGATCAGTTGCTCAAAAAGTACAGTTCAGTTTTGTTGTATTCCTTTTTCTTTCTTTGCTACAATTTCTTGTATTCTCTTCTAGCTTTGCAAAAAGCTGCATTGTTCTCTTTCTCAATTGAATTCTCAGTTAGTGACAATTCCGTTTCTGTTTTAGAAGATTCTGTTTTTTCTACAAATTTTCAAAAAAGTTTTCTGACATTACGCTTAGAAGTTTTACATTCTTCATCATACCATTTCTCTAATCTTTTCTGATTTGTATAAATTTTCTTTTCCATAAAAGTTGCTTGTTCTCGTATACATTCATGAAATAAAGTTAGTGCCTGATTTATATCAGTATCCATCAAACCGCTGGCTTGGTAAAGTTTGTCTTTTGTCTTTCCGGAACGCATGCGACGTCAGTACAACCTTGAGTTAATCTGACAATAAATGTGTTTCAGTCAGAACGCATGCGATCATGGAACTGCTCTGCTAAATCATCATTCCAAACTATTTTATTAATAACGGATGGCATATTACTGCATTCATCATCACAACTTTTTTATATAATTATTTGCATCAAAATAAGATTCCAGTGGTTGATGGTCAGAATCAATCATATCTGAGACTTGAAAACGGCAAGAATTCCTTATAGTATCAAAACGATCTACACAAACTATCAAATAATCGTTCACACTACTTCCTGTTTCCGACATGTATGTGTAGTGACCAGTATAATCACCATTACATGCTCCATTCATAATAAACAACCTAAAGGCGATGCATAAATTCAATATCATTCTTCCATACACATTCAGCACTAATTCTCTTGAATATATCACGAAATCTGTTTTCATTATTCTCATCATTGATACCGAACCTACTAAACGCATCACTACTGAAAGGGAAGATGTCTGTTGTTCTTCCATTCAGGTCTCCACACAAAATAACTTTATCATGTAATAACATGTTGTCCATTAAGACCTCTTCAAAAGGACTAATTCCATCTTCAAAGTCAACTGTTGCATAATATGGAGAATTCATGGGAGGTACATGGGCACATACATAAACAATGTCATTTTCAAAACCAAATAGTTTCTTGTTGATTAAGAAACACAAAAATATTATCTTGTTCACATTTCAGTTCAGATACCAAAGACATTAACTCTGTTTTAATCAAAAACACTCCACTCCACCTGATCTCCTCCTCTGCCTTGTCAACTTAATGGCAGACTTACAAAAAACAGAATGATGGGGGAACAGATGGAAATCTACTTTCACCGTAAAAATTTCAAAAAGACACACACTGTCAAAGGCATAAATGTAAGATAAGAACTGTTGATCATTGAATCTGGACGAAAGACTGTCCCATTCCAATGAAGAAAAGAAAACGAGCGTACTTTTCCAATCTGACTTTCATTCAAATTTTGTTCAGTTTCAAACTTACTGTCGTTTATTCTTTCATTCATACTATCCTGCATCAGTGTGTTTTCATGCATTATCTTCTCCCTACAATGACGATGCCCATCACTTCCATGTGCTTCGTCACGGGTGAAAGCACACATCCTTCCATTCCGTGAAGATCTAGCATGAATTTCACATCACCCTGACATACGTCGACACTGCTTTAAGCCCTCACGAGGTGAACATGAGATACAGTCAGGAGCACGTGCGCTTCCGTACTCCATTTCCATACCCGGTGTCAGATCAGAAATTGACTACACTTGGATTTTCCATCAGGGAATTTATGTTTTCGGTATTGTTTGATATCAACTGTGTTGCCAGAGGCCGGCCCACCCCCCTCATCTGACTTGCTTTAGCTGACCACTCCCATCCAGGACAAATTTCTTGCCCTCGTTGAGGAGATGGTCAGAGATCATAGTGGCCCTTTTATTACTTTCTCTGGCAGCCTTTAAGTGTGGCCCTAGACTCTTCCGGATGTCCCGGACTCTCTGTGTAAAGTCTTCACCTATGAATATTGAATTGGTCTTTAACTTCTTTTTGGCTCTTAGTATTTCTTCCTTATCTCTGTAGAAAAGACATCTGCCAAATGATAGTACTAGGTAAGTTAGGCTTGTTACCGAGGCGATGTGTCCTGTCAAATGGTACTGATTTTGATAGTTCTAACTTATCAGTTGACATGTCGTGAACAATGTTCTCACAGTCTTGTCTGGTTTCTCCTCTTCTGGGGGCAGTCCGTAAAAATCAAATTATTCCTTTTCGGTCGTCCCTCAAGATCATCAGCTTTCTCTTCTAAATGCACAATTCTGTCTTTCATCGCACTGTTCTCTGCGTAAGTTTGTCGTTTTGCACATGGAGATCATTGATCGTCTCTTTCATATCACTCATGTCCCTTTTCAGTCCATCAACTGAGTCCTTGACGTCTTTCACGTCGTCAGACATATTGCCAAATTTGGTGTGTAAGGTCGCCAGCATTGTCAAAATGTCCTTTCATATGGGATGGTCAGCTGTAGTCTCACCCACAGTTCTTGTGGCGTGGTCAGGATCAGAAGCCACAGAACGGTCAGAACTTACAGCACCATCCGAGGTCAGGCGAGACTGCTTCGTGGAGCTGCTGGACTTGGGTCCGGGATTTGACTCGACATCACCGCATCGAAGTAAGAGATCGCTGAAGAAGAAGCAGGTGAGGACCAAACCTACCGTAACACCGGTGACAGAGGTGTGTGTACATTTACACACGAACTGTCATGGCCAACTTGAATTTGGCTCTCTTTGCCCATAAAATTGATGAACACCGGGATACATCGGCCACATCAAACCCTGAAATCTTGAGCTGCCGATGGCATGATGTCACTGCCACTGATTGCCAAGGTCTTCGCTGATCAACAGGTGTGTAATCAACGAAAAAACGTTAATTAATTTCGGAGCTCAAAAAAACATGCCTTCCTCTCTTGAATGACGACATGCCCCCCCCTTGAATGACGACAGCCCCCCCCCCCCCCCCCCCCCCCCCCCCCCCCCCCCCCCCCCCCCCCCCCCCCCCCCCCCCCCCCCCCCCCCCCCCCGTGAGAGAGAGAGAGAGAGAGAGAGAGAGAGAGAGAGAGAGAGAGAGAGAGCATATTTAATGATGAGAGAAGTGATTAAGGACCGAAAGTCTTTTTTGTTTTGACTATCTTGCCCTCGGTCAGAGAGAGAGAGAGAGAGAGAGAGAGAGAGAGAGAGAGAGAGAGAGAGAGAGAGAGAGAGAGAGACTATGTGTATTTGTCCACGGGCTGAAACGAACCGCTTGGCTGAAAAGTACACTACCAACAAAAACTTGGATCTGGTGTTGTAGGATGGAATTTAAGACATTTTCTTTCACGTGGTTGAGGAAGGCTTTCACGCCAAGAAACTGCTGCTTCACAGCTGCCTTTTCGTAACGTCATGTTTCCTTCCAAGTTCCTGACATGTTCTTTTCCCCTTCTTCCTGTGCGCTATCACTCTCATCGTCCTGTCTGTGACATGAACTGGACTGTCCTCTGGAGCATCCCCAGGTGCTCCCACAGCTTCTGGGGCCCTGTCTGGTCAGGTTCTTGCCTGACTACAACCTGTGCAGATGTACATGGTGGCCCTGTGGGGTCAGGTTCTTCTGGTCAGGTTTCTTCTGGCCTGACTACAACCTGTGTGCACGTGGCGTAACCTATTTCCTGGAATTTTGCCAGTACCCTCTCCGTTCTTACTGTTTGTGTTAGTGATGGTGGGA
>JADBJO010001129.1:360000-367500 GCA_016801955.1 Conus betulinus
CAACATAGAACCCACATTTTAGATAAAGGTAGTCTCGTGCTTGATGCCAGTGTCCGTTTGGCTCGGACATCTAGGCTATGTAGCATGATCAGTAAGGTTTGTGTAGAGGTCTGTGGTAATCATTCCCTTTGTTTTCAACACACAGTGAATGTATTTGAGCATATTGTTAATGTACAAAAGACACTGTCCTGTCTGTCCGTAGGCTGTCTCATTAAGCCTTCTCCCTGATACTCCCAGAAATCGTTCAATCTTCATGCCACTTCCAGGCTTTCTTGTCGCCCAGGGGGTGTACCATACTACAACAGGTTATTTCTCCTGGGAAACGACCCTTGGCGTCATCCAGGATTAGTTCCGGGGTGTCCTCTCTTAGAGTCCACCCGCTCACTGTACTCATGGGCCAAGCGGTCGTTTCTTTGCCGGAGATCTGTGGTCCGCACTCTGAAGGAGACAGCCTGGGTACTGAGACGAGACCCGTGACCACGTCATTTGGAGAGGCCAGAGTGGCGTTCATGTTGTCACGTTTAGTGCCCACACCTGACAAACACCTGGCCCACATCAATGAATAGCAGGCTACGAGTCTCCTCATCCACCCCCCTGCCCCACCCCCTCCCCCGCCATCTGTCACCCCATCCCCCTCGGCGGTTGACTGGTCTCTCTGTATGCTAGTTCAGAAGAAAAGCTGGAGGGAAAATGCTGGTGTCTGTGCACTTTGTTTGACTTTGAGAGAGAGAGAGAGAGAGAGAGAGAGAGAGAGAGAGAGAGAGAGAGAGAGAGAGGAGAGAGAGAGAGAGAGAGAGAGAGAGAGAGAGATGCGGATATGTCATAAATTAATAGGCCATTGCCCCTCATGAAAGGGGTGCAACAAAACAATCATTCCAAAAATGAATAATTCTATCAGCTTAACGTATTCACAAAACAGTTCCTCCTAGAGAGAGAGAGAGAGAGAGAGAGAGAGAGAGAGAGAGAGAGAGAGAGAGAGAGAGAGAGAGAGAGAGAGAGAGGGAGAGGGAGAGGAGGAGAGGGAGGGGGGATGGGGAGAAAAGGAGAGAGAGATGAGAGAGAGAGTGAAATAGAGAGAGAGAGAGAGAGAGAGAGAGAGAGAGGAGACAGAGAGAGACTGACAGACAGAGAGAGACAGAGAGACGGAGAGAGAGAAAGAGAGAGAGAGACACAGAGACATAGAGAGAGGGAGAGAGAGAGAGAGAGAAGGGGGGGGGAGGGAAGAAGAAGAAGAAGAGAGAGAGAGGGGGGAGAGAGAAGAGAGAGAGACACGGAGACAGAAAGATAGACAGAAAGGAGTGAGAGAGACAAAGAGAGAGAGACACGGGGGGGGGGGGGTGTAATGGGAGTGAAGGAAAGATGATGATGGTGGTGGTGGTGGTACTGTTGCTGGTGGAGGCATTCCTGCAAACATTTTTCTTGGTAGGCCTTTTCCGGTGTTGGAAAGGGCGTTGTGTAAAACGAGAGGGACCCTGTCTGCGTCTGCCGCCGTCTCCTGTTCGGCTGCCAGTCCCTAAATACTTTGAACCACTTTACCTTTTCCCCTTCATGTATGAGAGAGAGAGAGAGAGAGAGAGAGAGAGAGAGAGAGAGAGAGAGAGACAGACAGACAGACAGACAGACAGAGAGAGAGAGAGAGAGACAGAGAGAGACAGGGACAGGGACAGACAGAGAGAGACAGACAGACAGAGACGGAGAGGGAGAGGGGTAAAGGAGGAGAGGAGAGTGAGAGGGGAGGGACTGAGGAACTGTTGCTCATAAAGACAGAACTGAGCGGAGCATACTCGGTTATGAAAGCCACATAGACAAGAGCACACACGCGCGTGCCGTGCACACACACACACACACACACACACACACACACACACACACACACACACACACACACACACACACGCACGCACGCACACAAACACACACACACACACACACACACACAAACACACACACACACACACACACACACACACACACACACACACACACACTTGCACATCATTACACACTTGCACATCATTACGCGCCTCCTCCCCTCGCTCCAGATGTAAGCAGAGAGAGAAACGAAATAAAATGATATCTTTATTCCATAAGGCCAAGGCCCTCTTTGGAAGAGGGGAACAAAAACAAATACATAGAAAACATCATTGCATACACATACGTAACTATACATTCAAGTTGTAGCAATCTGCCGCGCTTTAAAATGCTTGATAAATATAAAGTGCTAATTTTCTGACTGTATTACTGTTCGTTGAGGCCAACAAGAGAGATAACGAAAAACCATTCGGATTATGAAAGAACTTTTGAGCTATGAACTTTTCTCTTATGCTACTGTAGAATGGACAACATAACAAGAAGTGCATTTCGTGTTCGACTGCAACTTTACATAGTTTACAAATTAAGTCTTGTGGCCTATGGGTTCTATACCTGTTCTAGTGAACTGACAAGTCAAAAATGCCAAATCTAAACTTAGTTATAATATACTTTAAATGCCAAATCTAAACTTAGTTATAATATACTAATATACTTAAATGCCTGTCAAGGTCCCATGCATAGATATATAGTAGAGAGCCACACGGATTACAAAAAGTTCTATATACAGAAAACCTGTCACTCTCATTCACGTGTTCACTCCTTCATTCTTGCCATCTACAATCAGTTAATCTCTGCCGAAAGACACACAAAAATTCCTTGACATCACCCCACCTTGCTCCAGCACACAAATCCAAAATCCGTATCTTAACAGACATGATATAGTATGTGGTCCAAGTGGTCTTTCCTCGATTATCAAGATCACGGAACGTAGCATAAGCCTTCTTGGGTAGTCTGTCATTTGACATCTGCAGTATTTTAAACCAGTAACGGATTCATTGTACAACAAAATTAATAGTGACAGGATATCTGTTCAACACATTATAAACCAAATCGTCAGGAGTGCTAAGACTAACAGCTAAATACCTCTTCAGGGCATATAAATGCACTTTTTCACAATACTTGAGCTGCTTTATCAAAAGCCCATATCTCACATCCATACTGCATAATCTGAAGCACTTGATGATCAAACAGAGTTAATAGCACATGTAAAGAATCACTATTGAATAAACGTAGACGTTGTAAAATACACAAAAGAGCTTCCTTAGCTTGCTAGCTAAATCGCGACAGGCCGTGTTGAGACACAGTTTTGTCGTAAAATAAATATCTAAATACTTGTAGGCATTAACAACAGTCATGACTTGTCCAGGAGAGAGAGAGAGAGAGAGAGAGAGAGAGAGAGAGAGAGAGAGAGAGAGAGAGAGAGAGAGAGAGAGAGAGAGAGAGAGAGAGACAGACAGACAGACAGACAGACAGACAGACAGAGCGACTAGGACAGTGAAACTGTTTGTAATGAAGACAAAACAGGTCAAAGAGAATTCGGATAAATAAGTTATATGGATATAGCCAAGAATACAAACGTGTGCTCGCGCGCGGGCTACCCACGCGCCTACACATAGATGCGCAACAGACACACAGATACAGATATACATACATGTATGGCGCGAGTGCGCGCGTGCGAGAGAGAGAGAGAGAGAGAGAGAGAGAGAGAGAGAGAGAGAGAGAGAGAGAGAGAGTGTGTGTGTGTGTGTGTGTGTGTGTGTGTGTGTGTGTGTGTGTGTGTGTGTGTGTGTGTGTGTGTGTGTGCGTGCGTGCAAGCGTGCGTGTACGTATGCAGTGTGTTGCATGGACACTATTTCTTAGCGCGTAGAATTTAGGTAATGATTTACTTCTGTTATTTTTCACTGCTGAATGTCGATGCCTGATGTCTGTTCTTGTTTTTGCTTTCGATTGTACTTCTTTTTTTTTTTCATTTTCTATCTCAGATGTTTGGAGGGGTTTTTTTTTTTTCGTTTGTCTCTGCTGTCTGTTGTCTGCCTGTATTGTCTGTTTCCTATCTCGGCCGTTTTCTGTCTGTACCGTCTGTTTTCAATCTCCACCGAGTTTTTTCACTGTGTTTTCTGTCTCTGCTGTTCTCTACGCTCTGTTTTCTATCTCTACTGTCTGTTTTTCTGTTTGTTCTGTCTGCTTTTCTATATCTCTACTGTCTTTTTTCTGTCTAGTCTGTCTGTTTTTTTTTTGTCTCTGCTATTTTCTGTTGTGTCTGATTTCTCTGTGTACTGTCTTTTTTCTGTCTGTTTTCTGTGTCTACTGTTGTCTGATTTCCCTGTCTACTCCCTTTTTTCTGTCTGTTCTGTCTTTTTTCTGACTCTACTGTTTTCTATCTCTCCTGTCTGTTTTCTATCTCTGCTGTATTGTCTGTCTTTGCTGTCTTGTTTTCTCTGTCTATTCTGTCTTTTTCCCATCTCCATTCTCTCTTTTCTATAGCTTATGTATTTTTTAAACTCTACTGTCCGTTTTTGCCGACACCGTTTTTCTATGTGTACCATCTATTTTCTGCCATACACTCAATTTTTGTACCTCTAATATTTTCTCCAACTTCTATCAGTTCTGGACTTGTTATCCTTCCTATTCTCTCCCCTGATGCTGGGTATCCCACAGAATCAATACGAGTGAGGAAATTACGGAGGGAAGTCTTCAGTGACGAAAACTCCCTTCTTAGCCTTCTTGCCCTCTGGCAGCGATAGTCCCCAAATCCATCGATTTGCATAACCCGTCCTTTGCTGCTAGGCACATACTGAACCCCGCTCTGCATCAAACGACACTTCTGGACGGTAGAGAGGAATACAAAAGCAGTCTTGCTGCAATTACCCCGTACCTCCAGTCCCCGTTTTTTTTTTTTTTTTTTTTTTGGGGGGGGGGGGGGGGGGGGGGGGGGGGGGGGGGGGAGGGGGGGGGGGGGGGGGAGCGTTCATTTTTTTCCACAGGTTCAGTACTGTCACACTCGCTGGCAGGAAGATTCGGGTCTCTGACAGTTTCGTTCCTCGCAGTTTGGGTCCGACTGTTTTTGTGCCTTAGTATTTTGTCTCCAGCAACATTTCATCTTCAAATATTTGTCGCGATGACATTTTTTCCCCCCAACATTTCTTCCTTAAACATTTTGTCCCTAATGTCTTTTTTAACGACTTTTCAGTTCCTGAACAATCTGTTGTTCCAAGAATTTGTCCCCCCAACAGGATTTCGTCCCCAAAACATTTTGTCTTCAAACTGTTTTGCCCCCAACGATATTTCGTCACCAGTCATTTCTTCCTGAACACTGTCGTCAAGATGTTTTTTTCTTTACAACATTTCGCCCCAAAACGCTTTGTTCCTGACGACACTTCGTCAATGTAAAAGTTGCTTACGGCAAGAATTCGCGCGAAGGGGCTGACAAATTTAGATTTGCCTTTCCAACATGCTCATGCTAATTAGAATATGATGATTTGTGTTGTGTTTTCTCCAAGAGCTGTATCAGTACAAACAACTGATGGAGACTGTTTTTGATATGAAAACAAATAACCTGTTCAGTATTCAACAGAAAGAAAAGAAAGAAAAACTAAAGGTTATGCTCAATGGAAATCATACTGTGTGATGTGAGTTTTTTTTTTTTTTTTTGCGTCGGAATATTTCTCCCTACTTTATTTACTGGGTGTTATCTTTTCGCTTATATGTTCTGTATCTTTTATGAATGCTGCTTGAAGTTTATACAAAATTCAAACGCCATTTCTACGATTCCAGGCCACTACTTATGCTAGGTTGACGTACATCCGTCGATTCTTCCTCTGCACGTATGATGCTTTCTTGGCAATGATGTGAGAAAGAATGTTCATGGCAGAGGGACATTGTCATTGTCTTATTTGGACAGCCAGTCCCAGTCTGTCAGCGCGAGTTCAGAAACATCGGAAAACACGGTGTCAGTCAAAATGCATTCTTCCCTTTCAGCTAAACATGGCTCCTCTGCCGTCTGCAAGCTCTGTGCTGGGAACTTCCCCTTTTTTTTGTCTCTCTTTGACACTGTCTTCATTTTTTTGGTCTTTATTCACCATTGTCTGCTGTTTGACTGCCATTGTTGACCATCCTCCTGTCGTTGGTCTGGATACTCATTCAGACTTTTTTTCTTTCTTGGCAGGATGAAAAAAAAAAAACTGCACAGCTTATATTTCAGACCTTGGCTTCTGATCAAAATCTGTGACAGGAAAAGTTTTTTTTTTTTTTTTTTTTTTTTTTTTATTAATCTTATCTAACGAGATGGTGGTGAAAGTATATGCTGCTGGCAGTGGTAACTAGCTGCCTGTTCTGCGATATCTGTTTGCCCATATGGCTTCTTGTGAATTTTTGGTGCCACTTAATTTTGTTGTCGTGGTGGTGGTGGTGGTGGTTTTCGTTTTTTCTTTCTTTTTTCAAATCTGGTTTTGATAAATTCAGAGGAAGTTTGGGCACTCACAACACGGCCTACTCTTCCTGGCATTAAAGATGTCAAACGTTTGGCTGCCATGCTGTGATTTTTTAAAATTTCTTTATCAGAACGTAATCTTTTCCGGGATCTGACCTTTTCGGGATATGACCTTTGTGATCCTTTGTGAATGTGACAGGCCTGAACAGGCTATAATGGTTAAAACAACACTCATGTGTGTTCTGTGACACGGAGGTGTCAGAAAAGCATAGTGGTGTAATATAACATTTACAAGTACAAACAATGCCTCCTGACAGTGAGTGACAGGGGTGCGGTGGCAGGCATGCAGTTTGGATCATCAAGGATCTCTTCAGCCCTCTGCACTCAGCCCTGGGCAACAGTTTGTTGTAAGTTTGCCCCTCCTGAATGTCTTCGACCTTCCTGTGGGAGTGTCCAGCCTCCCTGTCCTAGGATGGTGTTGGCTAGGAGTCATGGGAGCTACGTGTCCACCATCCACTGTATTCTGTGAGATGATCTTGGTGATCAGGGAGTTATGGTGAGGAGTTGTCTTGGTTAGAGAGTCATGGTGAGAAATGATCTTAATTAGGGAGTCATGGTGAGAAGTTATCTTGGTTAGGGAGTCGTTCGTTCTTCAATTTAACGTCTATTCACATAAAGTGATTTTAGACCGGGTTAGGGATCATTTTGAGACACATGTCCACCCTCCACTTTGCTTTGTAGAATGGTCTTGGACAGGGAGTCATAGTAAGATACATGTCCACTTTCCACGGTACCCTGTAGAATGGTCTTGGACAGAGAGTCATGGTGAGGTACATGTCCACCCTCCACTGTACCCTGTAGAATGGTCTTGGACAGAGAGTCATGGTGAGGTACATGTCCACCCTCCACTGTACCCTGTAGGATGGTCTTGGACAGGGAGTCATGGTGAGATACATGTCCACCGTCCACTGTACCCTGTAGAATGGTCTTGGACAGGGAGTTACGGTGAGTTAAATGTCCACCCTCCACTGTACCCTGTAGAATGGGTTTGGACAGGGAGTCACGGTGAGATACATGTCCACCCTCCACTGTACCCTGTAGAATGGTCTTGGACAGGGAGTCACGGTGAGATACATGTCCACCCTCCACTGTACCCTGTAGAATGGTCTTGGACAGGAAGTCATGGTGAGGTACATGTC
>JADBJO010001129.1:375000-382500 GCA_016801955.1 Conus betulinus
CTGTCAGTGTGGAAGAGGCTTTTTACTCACAGAATCGGCTTACCTTCTCCTGTTTCCCAACAGTCACGTTACTTCTGTGTGCGCGCGCGCGCGCGCGTGTGTGGTGTGTGTGTGTGTGTGTGTGTGTGTGTGTGTGTGTGCATGTGTGTGTGTGTGTGTGTGTGTGTGTGTGTGTGTGTGTGTGTGTGTGTGTGTGTGTGTGTGCCGTCAGTTGCCTCAGGTATTGATGCTTTCAGCTGCTTCTCTCCTACTTCTCATTCTTCTTCCTTCCTTCCTTCCTCCTATGGCGAGAACCCTGAGGTTCACTATTGGTGGTGGGACTTTGGCGTGGCTGACGGGTTTCTTGTAATCCCCTCATTACGGTACTCACGTTCGGTGTGGGAATGACGAATTACAAAAACACGATGTCCGTGTGCATTGTCTCCAATCTCTCTCTCTCTCTCTCTCTCTCCTCTCTCTCTCTCTCTCTCTCTCTCTCTGTCTCTCTGTGTTTGTGTTTGTGTGTGTGTGTGTGTGTGTGTGTGTGTGTGTGTGTGTGTGTGTGTGTGTGTGTGTGTGTAATGCTGAACAATTAAGTTGTGGGGGAAAACAAGTGCAGGTTACCGATTCTTCCATCATTATAGTAATGACTTGGCAAAGATTTCAAATTTGAATAAGGAAAAAAAAAGGGCGGGGGTGGGGGTGGTGGGGGGGGGTGGTATTGAAGATGAAGAAAATGTATATTACATATATATGTGAAAACCCTTCACTAGCTACATGAAGAAACCATCGCAGTCTCGCTTGAAGACAGATCTATAGGCATGGCTTGCTCCTAGGCCTTTCGTCCGCAGGATCAGACTCATCACGGGGACACGGCTGATTGTGTCTGTGCCTTTGGCGTCAAATGAAGACACACCACAGTCCGTTATATATATATATATATATATATATATATATATATATATAATGCTGAACAATATATATATATATATGCTGAACAATATATATATATATATATATATGTGTGTGTGTGTGTGTGTGTGTGTGTGTGTGTGTGTGTGTGTGTGTGTGTGTGTGTGTTCGTGCGCGTGTGCGCGTTTCGTCATTGCATGTGTGCGCGTTCGTCATTGCATTGTGTTTGAACAATGGCATGATATCCCACCTACATTATGTAGCCCGCTTCCACTGTCGGGACATGCGTCTGAAGCGAGATGTCCTCACAACAGCTTTGTGGTGATCCCTTTAGTCGTGACACGTTGTTTCAGTACTTTATTGCTGCAGTGAAATCTACACCGCCCTTATCTGGACCTTCCTCATCATTGGGACGTGCCGTCCGTTTAATCCTTTACACCCTAACTGAAGCACCCTGTAATTGGAGCATAAAAGGACGTACCTGCAAAGGTTTTTATTACATTATCCTCAGTAATAATATTCGGCAAAATGTTGATGAAAGCAGTGTCAAATCATGTGTGGTCCAGATAATGCAACAAAAATATACCTGAGTGTTAGTGTGAGTGTGTGTGTGGGCGCGCCCGCGAATGTGTGTGTGTGTGTGTGTGTGTGTGTGTGTGTGTGTGTGTGTGTGTGTGTGTGTGTGTGTGCGTGCGTACGTACGTACATGCGTGCGTGCATATGTGTGTTTACAATTCATCTTGAGACTTACAATGGGCTGGCGTTGTCCCAAAAATATGGAAAGGAATTTAACGTGTGAACAAAGTTTTTCTCATTTTTTTTTCTCTCTGATCAACTCATTCGCTCACATACTATACCTCGGTTTAGAGGGTCGCCTGAAAGTCTTGGAGGGTATTTAGAGTATGCACAAACGTTGACTCCGAAGAGAGAGTTTCTAACCAGCCTGTGTCAGGCGTGGACCGAACCCAGGACCCTGACATTAGCACAGTACCACTGTCTTTACGTGGCCTGCTAGTCATCTTCCAAGAACTCTTTAGAATTGAACGCCGACAGTTATTGGTCAGTTGGGGGTTAAATAAATAGAGGTGAAAGACACTTCACATCACACCGACCGTACCGGATTGCCTACACGTTGAGTCCAAAAAAATGCCCTTTTTTTTTTTTTTTTAATTGCACGCTTGCCGGATTCGAACCCTCAACGTCTGATTGCAAAGTGGGTTTTCCACCGGTGAGCTAACCAGCGTTCATGATGTGTTTCCGAATCGGTGGGCTTCACCGATGATTTTAATCAGCAGTACGGCATCTTTCAAAGTTTCAAGATAACCAATCTGATAGCACTTCCCACGAATAGAGAACGTAACTACTTTCGTTTCATGGCTGAAGGTAATTTGAAAAGATTCCTATATTGAGCTCTAGCTCTTAAAGAAGACACGCATCTTTTTTAACGAACATGACGTAGGTTTTTAAGAGAAAGAAGTTGAATTACAATTATATATATAATATTTCTTTTTTTTTTTGACTGTCGTTCGCCGAATTCTGCAAACTCAGTTGTGAATGGAAGGAAAAACCATCAGGATATAGCTATTATTTCGTTTGCAGGTGAGCGAAACCACCAAAACGGCAGGAGAGTTGAATTAGGTGTGTTACAGATAGGAACAGCTCACTTCTCGTGAACAGACAGCAACAAAAGGTAAGCAAGGGACTTTTGTCCTGAAAGAAAGAAAATCTTGACGCAGACGGAGAAAAAGTGAATATTGCGCGTTATTAAACGACACCAACGTTTGCTTCCGATGTGAAATAAATAGAGAAGTGGAGGAAAGCAAACAGTGAACGTATTATTAAACTGCAGTTATGTTTGTTTGAGGTGTTAAACAGAGTGAACGTTATTTGATAGCAGGTGCTTTCGCTTCCGATGCGGAGGAAAGCAAACGGTCAACGTTATCAAACTGCAATTACGTTTGTGTTTGAGGTTTTATACAGAGTGATTGTTATTTGACAGCACGTGTGTTTCGCTTTCCGGGTGTGAAACAACCACTGAGGCGGAAAGCAGTAGACAGTGAGTCTTACTGACTGCAGATACGTTTGCTACCGTTGTGAAACAACGGAGACGGAGGAGAGTTAAACAATGAATCATTTAAACTACATCCACTTTCGCTTTTGTTGGGGAAAAATGAAACTAGGGAGGAGGACAAAAGTAAACAGAGAACAGTTGCAATGTTAGGCTGCAGGCGGAAACGTACAGAAATTTGAAATGTTAGTGTTAGAGCGCCGCCAAAAAACAACAAACAAACAAAAAAAAAAAACGACGAACGAATCACAAGGCAAAACACGAGGCGTTTTTCCACCTTTTAGGCCTCTTTCAGGCATCGTACAAAACATTTAGGACAACGTAAATGAGACAAACGAATCACAAGACAAAACACGACGCGTTTCGACCTTCAGGCAAGATACAAAACACTTAGTTCATTTTCGTTGTTCTAACCTTTTTGTATCTTGCCTGAAGAAGATCTCATAGGTTGAAACGCGTTGTGTTTTTGTCTCGCAATTCGTTTGCCTACGTTTTTTTTTCTTTCTTTTTTTTTCTTGCGGTGCCCTATCACTAAGATTTCAAATTTGTTTAAACAGAAAACGTTATTAAACGGCAGCGACGTTTGCCTCAGTCATGAAACAAGTGAAGGCACATGTATCCAAGAAAACACGTGTGATTTTTTTCCCTGGCCCCCACGGCGCCACCTCTCTCTCCCCTCCCCAGTCCTCCGCCCCGTCCTCCAACTCCCACTCATCCCATCCCGAAGTTATCTGTCTGTCTGTCTGTCTGTCTGTCTCTGTTTTCTCTCTGTTTCAGTTCGTCTTTGTGTCTCTGTTTCTCTCTGTCTCTCTGGTTGTCTACCTGCCTGCCTCTGTCTGTCTGTCTGTCTGTCTCTTTCTCTGTCTGTCTGTCTGTCTGTCTGTCTGTCTGTCTGTCCTGTCTGTCTCTCTCTCTCTCTCTCTCTCTCTCTCTCTCTCTCTCTCTCTCTCTCTCTCTTCTCTCTGCCCCACCCCAGATCTCTGGTCTTCTCTTTCCTTTTCTTTTTTTCTTCTCTAACACTCTGTGTGTCCCCCCACCACACCTCCAATCTCTTTTCGCTGTGTGTGTATACATGATCACGTGTACGTGTGCATATACGCATGCGCGCGCGCGCGCGCGTGTGTGTGTGTGTGTGTGTGGTGTGTGTGTGTGTGTGTGTGTGTGTGTGTGTGTGTGTGTGTGTGTGTGCTGTCGCGCGCGTGCACTTGCGCTTTTGTGTGTGTGTGTGTGTGTGTGTGTGTGTGTGTGTGTGTGTGTGTGTGTGTGTGTGTGTGTAACGAAATCGAGGAAGTTCAGGAGAAGGAGAGGAAAGAAATGAACCATCTCCATCACAGGTGTGTAAAAAAGTCACAACTCGAACATTCGTAACTGACGTTTCAAACGGCAACCACTGTAGGAATGTATGGTGACCTTTGCTATGTATAGTCTCTCGACTTTACCGCTAGTATTGATTGTGGAGAAATCGTGTTGATGAATAGTCATAATGTTCAAGTGGAAAGGAAAAGAAACTATAATAAGTCCACCAGTGAACACGGGTTCCATGACGTGGTGTCCGTATGGTGTTGTTGTTCCGGCCTCCTCTGTTTTCGTTATCGCTGTTTTCGTATTGGATAAGATTGATTTTCATGAGTGCTGAGTCACTGTCTCGCCTGTGCTCTGAATTTGGTCTATCCACGACAAATCATTTCATTTTCGTGTTCACCTCTCTCTTTTTCTCTCTGTGACTGTCTGTCTGTCTGTCCGTCTGTCTCTCTCCCCTCCCTTCCCTCCCTCCCTCCCTCCCCCCCCCCCCCCCCCCCTCTCTCTCTCTCTCTCCTCTCTTTCTGTTTGTTTGGTTGACAAGATTGTGTGATTTGCATGACATTGCAATTATATTCACTTCTGAACTAAATGGACGTGTGTGACCAGGCTTGATATCCCGTAATTCACACACACACACACACACACACACACACACACACACACACACACACACACACACACACACAAACGCATACAAACACACATACACACACACGCGCGTGTGTGTGTGTGTGCGCGCGCGCGCACACACACACACACACCACACACACACACACACACACACACACACACACACCACACACACACACACACAAACGCCTACACACCCACAATCACGCACATACGCGCGCGCGCACGCACACACACTCTTTTATCTTACTCACTCACGCGTCATTAGAAGGTCGCGTGCACATATAAAATGTACAGGCATGCGCACGCGCGCACGTTTTCATGCACTGACACTCAAAACACACACACACCACACACACACACACACACACACACACACACACACACACACACACACACACACACACACACACACACACACATTGCGCGAACGAGCGTTTGCACGCACGCACGCGAGCTCACTCAAGCGCGCGTGCACGCACGCACACTTTCGGTCACACAATCACATACATACACACATTGCATGTGCTTATGTATTTTTAAAATCAAGCAAAACAGAGAGAGAGAGAGAAAAAGAGAAAGAGAGAGAGAGAGAGAGAGAGAGAGAGAGAGAGAGAGGAGAGAGAGAGAGAGAGAGAGAGAGAGAGAGAGCACTTTTTTTCAGCACTTCCGTGTACAAATAAACTTACTGGATCTCACTTTCAATTAAAAGCATCAGACAGAAGATGAGGAATGGGAATGGGGGCAAAGGAAAGGCGAGGTGAGAGAGAGAGAGAGAGAGAGAGAGAGAGAGAGAGAGAGAGAGAGAGAGAGAGAGGGAGATTCTCCTGAAGACAAAAAGACGAACTGTATTGCCAATTCTTTGAAGTCTGAACGCAATAATTGAACAACGCTTTCCTCAATTTTCTTCATAAGTCAGGCGTAAAAAAAAAAAAGAAACTCTGTCCAAAAACCAAACGAAAAAAAATTCTCTAACGTAATTCCAGTTCCAGTAATCTTTGCAGGCATTATCAAAGAGAATAGTGTTTTGATATGATATTGCTTTCTTTTTCTTTAATCATTTATCTCTTTCCTTCATTTTCTTTGTGTTGTTGTTCCTCAGCAATTTTCCCCAAGAATGTTACTCTGAAAGAACTTTTACACTAGGAAAGATCGATATGTTCCGTACATCTGTTTGCATTGGAATCGAAAACCTTCGTCTTCAAGACAGTCGTGGATGGAGAGAGAGAGAGAGAGAGAGAGAGAGAGAGAGAGAGAGAGAGAGAGAGAGAGGAGAGAGAGGGGAATATTTTTCATTCAATTGGGCAAGCTCCTTATAAAGAAGGAATCGGACTAACTATATGAATACTGATCGCAAGCTTCTACATCAAATAAACAAATAAGAAAGAAATCAAATAATACAGACTGGGAAACAGACAACAATTTTCTGTTGCAGAGTTTTACATGTGAAGCAACTGAGCAGTTTATTGAAAAAGAGAACAAAATCACATAA
The DNA here is from genome assembly GCA_016801955.1 of Conus betulinus. Taxonomy (NCBI): domain Eukaryota; kingdom Metazoa; phylum Mollusca; class Gastropoda; order Neogastropoda; family Conidae; genus Conus; species Conus betulinus. The sequence goes on from JADBJO010001129.1 coordinate 381,384, forward strand.
CTATGATGTTACAGTTTCTCTGAACTTAGATGCTTTGTGGTAGAAAAAAAAAACTGATAGCATACTCAAATCAATGCCTTTAGAATAAGATAACAAACTTAATTTAAAAGCGCATGGATCTCTGTGATAGTTCAGTGGAAATGATTTTTCTCAGATATCCTTTAAGCTGGACAATGACAAATACAGTGCAGTTCGTCTTCATCATTTTTTTTATATAGAGTACAAATAACATTTCTGTTACTGGATTCTCTATTAAGATAATGCACGGATACACCCGAGACACCCAGTCTCAAAACTATTCATCATATAATTCAGGTGTTTAACATACTGATACCATTTCTGTCACTTACAGTCATCTTAAACCTTGACAAAAGACGCTTATCACTGATAGAGACAATCCCAAGACTTCACCAGATATCACTAAAGCCATGTTCACATAGACATTAGCATGCATCAGACACCCCAGTGTTCTCTCCCCCCCCCCCCCCCCTCCCCGCCATCCCCCCTCCCCCCTACCCCCCACCTTCCCCGCCCACCCTCACATGTAGATGTATTTCACAATCCTATCGAGGTAAATGATTTTCTTCCATTTACATCACATCAGTTTGAACCATTGTACAGGACACTGAACGGCAGAGTTTATTCATATTGGGTATCGACTAGTTTAGCCATATACAAGATCGTTAAGTGTACACGTATCAACACCCCCCAAATTCTTTCATGCAAACATCACCTCCCTACCTACCCTCCCACACACACAAACCGTTCCCCCTCGTTCCCTGTTCCCTCCCATCCCAATCCACCCCCTCCCCTCCTCCAGTCTAGCTGTTGACGATATGTTGAAGACATTGCTTACACATGTAGCTGTCCTTTTGCATGGATACAATGTGGCTTACGATAAGGCATCATTCAGTAAGGTTTGCATTTTACGATTATTTCACAGTATATGCGTGTTCGGGGGGTATATAGCGTAGGTGAACTGACAGATAAATTAAATACAAGAGATAGGGAGGGATGGATAAAAATAATGATTATGAAAATAATGTTCGACCGGATGGGTTGGACGTTAACGAGCTGAAATACTGCTAACAATGTGAATAGTTTCTCAACAGTAACA
>JADBJO010001129.1:395000-400000 GCA_016801955.1 Conus betulinus
ACACACACACACACATACGCGCGCGCGCGCGCGCATACACACACACACACACACACACACGCGCACGCAGACATACACACACACACACACACACACACACACACACACACACACACACACACACACACACACACACACACACATATATATATATATATATATATATATATGTATATATATATATATAATATATATACATACATACACACACGCGCGCGCGTTCTCGCACCTTTTTTGAAAGTATATACAAATGCTTCCGTACTGAAACATTTTTGTCACGTGCTTTTAAGATTTTTCTGTGTCGATCCGAAATGTGTTTTACAAACACGAAGATTATTTAAAAACAAATGTCAGAGTGACAGGTGAACTTCCAGATAAAATTGTTTACTTAGTTTCGTTCTTATTAATACCTAGATCTGGGTGTACCTTGTTGGATTTCCTTCACACTGCGAATTACCTGCGAGTGAATGGACTAGGCGAAAAAGGACAGGGGTACCGTGAACAAAATAAGCCTAACAAAAACACAAATTGCGTTATCCCAATAGGAAGGCTGTTGTCTTTGGGAAAAAAAAAACATGTTGGAATTTGGTAGAAGTGAAATAAAAAAAAAAGAGACTGATCGTTTTAAAGAAATGGACAACTGTAAAGGAGCCAGGAATAAATCCATTGTTTTATTTTAGATAATGGAATTGTATTACCATAGAAATAGTCTGTCAACAAGCATGGTTTAGACCTGATGCATAGAATCAAATTCATTTGTAGTGTGACTAGTATCTGTGGTGACAGGTCTCACGTTTTCGTGTTATTTTTCTTTTCCAGCAGATAAAACAGTATTTGGCTAGTTGACTATTATATATTGAGCCTTCTGTATCATTACTTGAACTTGCGTATGAAATCATCCACAAGATGTTTGAAATGATGAAAGACTGATTAAGAGCCCCATGGCATATTTAGTATAGTTTTCTTTCAAGTTCAGACATGGTTGATGTCGTGTCAGCTGTTGTGAGCTGTTTTTCTCCATTTCCTTATTGTGATTCTTTTACCGCTGAAATTAGAGATTGTTTCCGTGTATTGTCTGAGTTTCAGTATAGCCGCAGTATAGTCACACACACACACACACACACACACACACACACACACACACACACACACACACACACACACACAGAGACTCACACACACACACACACACACACACACACACACACACACACACACACACACACACACACGCACATACACACACACACACACACACACCACACACACACACACACACACACACACACACACACACACGCATGCGCGCTCACTACACACACACACACACACACACACACACACACACACACACACACACACACACGCACGCACGCACACACACACACACACACACACACACACACACGCATGCCCGCACACCTATGCACTCACACACACACACACACACACACACACACACACACACACACACACACGCACACACACACACACGCATGCGCGCACACCTATGCACACACCACACACACACACACACACACACACACACACACACATACACACACATGCACGCTCTCCCCCCCCCCCCCCCCACACACACACACCACACACACGCATACACATACATACTTACACGCACACACTCTTTTCAATTTCGGTTGGCCTTCTACATCCACACTTACTTACCTTTCAGAAGAAAAAAAAATGCAAGAAAGAACATCCAGCCCCAATCAGCCACCCAACCCCCCCCCCCCCCCCCCCCCCCCCCCCCCCCCCCCCCCCCCCGTCCCTGATGGGCAAATTTATTCCCTGTAAGCAGTAGCCCATGAAAGCGTCACCCAGTGAAACCGACAGATAGCCCCCAGCTGTGAGCACGCCATGAACTGTGGACAGAAAAAAAAGACCGTAAAACTCACCCTCAGGACTCGTCCTAATGCTTTTTTTATTTTGTAAGGAGCTCAGTGATTGGGTTAAACTGCCGGCAGTTATATGGCTGTCATTGGAAAGTCTTTTGGGATGGAATGGGGGAGGGGGGGTGACGAATGGGGGGTTGAATGTGGAAGGCTTGAGAGTATACACGTGTGTGTGTGTGTGTGTGTGTGTGTGTGTGTGTGTGTGTGTGTGTGTGTGTGTGTGTGTGTGTGTGTGTACGCGCGCGCGCGCGCGCTGCTTGTTACTTGATTTAAATGTTAACAATGTTGTGAATACGTGCCACTTTGATGGCCAGATTTTCAAGATAAAGAAGTCTGGTCTTGTTTGATGATGGGAAAGTGCGCCACGTTTTTTCCCCATGACTCTGCGTTCTTTTGGGCCGCGACGGCCTTCTTGGGACACTTTCCCCATAACTAGAAATTCTCTGTAGCTCAGTGGCTGGCATCGCGGTTTCCTAGGTGGGCGGTCGTGGGTTCGATCCCTTCCAGAACTATAATTGCAGGGGTTTTGTTTTTCCCGACGGGCCCCTACCCATCGTGGAGTTTGCTGTGGGCTCAGTTGGGAAAAGTGGAACCACACAGTCGAGTTTCATCCACTCAGTGGGTGCGTCTCTGAGAGTGCGAATCAAATTTCCTGACCAACAGTGCAGGTGTCTGTATCTGTCTGGCCTGGTTGACGCCGGGATACATCATGAAAAAAGTGGTCGAGAACAGCCTTGTCATGCAGTGTTAGTCCGGAATGGTTCTCCGCAACATCATCTCCATTATCCTCTCCGATCGGCATGAAAGAGTTTTAGATTCTATGGCGCTTCATGTCCTACTCTCTATAGTGACCTTAGGTTCAATGTTGTCTTCACGGTCTATGACCTTGGTTAATTCTTGTGGTGGCCGCTATCGGCTAGTTCATGGGGACTGTCGTTGGACGGCATGAGGGCGTCCTTCAGAGGGGGGAGGGGGGGGGGGGAGGCGATCACTTAACGTTGGTTCTGCGACTGAGCAATTATTTTGTCCGTGGGGGTTGAGGGGAGGCTTGGTAAGAGGTGTTCTGCGCATGTTGGATTAGAACAGATACCACTGAATTCCACAAAAGTGACTTCGCGCGTGCTGTGTTCTTAAGCGGGTTTGTTAGCCTCATGCTTGACTCTCTGTGGATTGCCAGTGTTAGTGACAAGCCGAGGTGTGTGGCTGAGGACGTGGAGCCGGAATGAGTGTCGTGGGGCTACAGCCACAGAGCTGGCACAGAAGATCAGACAGGGGGCAACAATCTGTGATAAAATCTTTCTCTTTTCCATCCCCCAAGGAGTCATACATTTATCACGTTTGGCGACAAAGTTTTCGTTGTCCTAGTGGACAGCAGAATGTCAAGAGAATTATGTATGAGTGCTTCCGAAGAGTTCAAACAGATGTAGATAAATATGATTTATACTCGCCGACAGCTTCAATTGTCAATGTGCCGCCGGGCCCAGTCATTGTTTATCGATGAAAACCAGAAAAAAGCAAGCAAAGCCTCGACGAAAAATGTAACAATCGTTACATTGTTCGTAAAGACGTGATATGTAACAATGCTGCAAATTCCAGAAATAATGTTAACGATGAAGCAATCTGGAAGGTAGCGTAAAGGTGTTGCCGTCCGGGCGAAACTAACAATGTTGTAGTTTGGATGAAAATGTGACAGTGCTGCATCTGAAGGGGAAAAAATGTAACAGTGCTGTGTCTGGAGGAAAATGTAACAATGCTGTGTCTGGGTGGAAATGTAAACAATGCTGCTGTCTGGAGAGAAATGTAACAATGCTGTGTCTGGAGGAAGAATGTAACAATGCTGCTGTGTGAAGGAAGAATGTAACAATGCTGTTGTATGAAGGAAAAATGCAACAATGCTATGTCTGGAGGAAGAATGTAACAATGCTGCTGTATGAAGGAAGAATGTAACAGTGCTGCTGTATGAAGGAAGAATGTAACAATGCTGCTGTATGAAGGAGAAATGTAACAATGCTGCTGTCTGAAGGAGAAATGTAACAATGCTGCTGTCTGAAGGGAAAATGTAACAATGCTGCTGTCTGAAGGAAAGTGTTACAATGCTGCTTTCTGAAAGAGAAATGTAACAATGCTTCTTTCTGAAGTAGAAATGTAACAATGCTGCTTTCTGAAGTAGAAATGTAACAATGCTGCTGTATGGACGAAAAATGTCGCGGTACTGCAGTGTAGACGAAAACCATGACGAGCACTGTGCATGAAAGATGTAACAACGCAGCAGACATTTTTTTTTTGCCCACAGTGCTGCATTGCAACATTTTGGTGGACGTTGCTACAGAATTACATTATCGTTTCAGCAGTCATGTGAGTTCAAGTCTTTAAGCGTTCCCTTTTGGGTCTTTCCTGGCCTATTTAACGTGGTAGCCTATACATACAGTCCTCTGATACTCCTAAAAGCTGGTTGAGCTCCGAAAAAAAATCAACAAAATTTCACAACCTGTAGAATATACACATCTAAAAGACAGTTTTCAATTCTTAGCGAAAGGGGAGATATTTAAGTAATTCTTTTTTAACTCTGGATTACTTCTGTCGTTCGACGACTCTGCTTTCTTCACGTAATGATTTTGTCTTATTTTATTTATTTATTTATTTTTTTGGGGGGGGGGGTGGTGGTGGTGGTAGGGAGGATTCTTTTCTCCCCGTTCTGTCCTTTCCAGTCTTGCAAGTTTTATTTTGCTCACAGCGGCTCATTCCTCTTGTATCAGGCTGTTTGCTCGACTATTCTTGAATTGATATTTTAAACCCACAGCTCCTCTCCATAGATCAAGTGCCAGAAGAGGCTATAAATATGGATGTGGCAGGCAGCGGATGCTGGAGGGCGAGGAAGATGACACTGATTTTGTTTTCAGCTCGCTCCACTCATGTTTATTGTCCGGGCGATGGCGGGAGTCATTTTTGGAATTTGCAAAGTGAATGTACAAATCGTGATCTCCTCTGCCTCTTCCTCCTGTTCCTCCACTTTCTCTCTCTCCTCCCCTCTCGTCGTCGTCTTTCACCTTGCTTTTAGTTCTCCTTCTTCCTGTCCTTAGCTTCTTC
>JADBJO010001129.1:405000-412500 GCA_016801955.1 Conus betulinus
AGTATTACGTTATGTATTATTGTTCTATGACAGTGGGTGATATGAATGCAGAAACACATTCTTCATTATTGCCCTATAACAAAAGGTTACAGGAGCGCAGAATTGTGTTATTTATCACTGGTCCATGAAATAATGATAACGAATACTTATGTAGCGCCTATTCTCGGCTAGAGACCAAGCTCTAAGCGTTTTGCAATCCACACTCGTTTATACAACGGGCTGTCTACCAGGGTAGTGCCGACTGAAGAGCTGCCAGCTGGCGCTTCATTCAGTCGTTTCCCGTGTCATCCAGTCAATATCGTTTAATATCGTTCACTCAGTTTCCTTACTTCCTTCATTCTTTCCATTTCTCACGCAGGATGCATGCAATGTTTAACGTGTCATCCATACCAACGGCCAAAACTGACCTTCTCTTCTGAAAGTTGGTATAGGATTTTATGTGTGTGCAAGATGTTATGCGTGCGTTCACACACACGGAACCTTGGTTTATAGTCTCATTCGAAGGAAATGGGTTATTTGAGCGCAGAATAACATCAATCACTATTTTTATATAACTGTATGTTATGTGAACTCAGAGTTACATTATTTTTGTCGTTCAATGACAGTAGGTTACAGGAGCACAGAAAAATAGCATTTTAATTTTTTTTCCCATAACATTAGGTGGTAGGAGAACTAGGTTAATATTGTAGATTACAGAAGCGCAGATTTACTATTATTGTACTGTGATACTGGGTGGTAGGAGTGCACAATTATTGATTTTTTAAAAAAAAAGCTTCAGGATAGTAGATTACAGGAGCGCAGAATTACATATATGCTACTGTTCAATTACAGTAGGGTAAAAGAGTGTAGAATTGTGTTATTTATTCTTATTCCATGACAATAGGTGGTATAGTGCAAAATTAGTTATTTATCAATGTTCTATGACAGTAGGTGGTAGGAGTACCATGGCGGACGCTGAGGCTTCAGGTATGTCCACAGGTGTCTGTTCTTAGTCATGTACAACATGGTAGAGGTGATGCCACCAGTCCAGACTTTTGGTGCTGTCCACCTACGATTTGTCCGTCAGTATCTGTCAAGTCTGCACTTAATTGTCTGGTACAGTGGCCTGGCAAAGTTAATGACAGGAAAGATACTGACATTTCTCTCTCTCTCTCTCTCTCTCTCTCTCTTCTCTCTCTCTCTCTCTCTCTCTTGTGTGTGTGTGTCTGTCTGTCTGTCTCACTCTTTCTTGCCTCTTTCCCTTCCTGACTGACTCTCTCTCTCTTCTCTCACTCTCTCTCTCTGTCTCTCTCTCTCTCCCTCCTCCCTCCTCTCTCTCTCTCTCTCTCCTCTCTCTCTCTCTCTCTCTCTTTCTCTCTCTCGTTGTCTCTGTGTCTGTCTCGATCTGTTTCTCTGTGTCTCTATTGCACCATGCGCCAAAGGAAAGTAAGAAAAATGAAACAAAAAAACCCTGACTCCACAACGCGAATCCTAGAAGGTTTGAACAGCGTGGTCGGGGCAGAAAGAGGTCTGGATTTCTGTGCCTGGGCTGAGAAGATGCTTCTCCCTCCTTGACTCCCTCCCAGTCCTCTCGCTCCTCCCTTCCTCCCCCCCTCCCCCCCCCTCTCTCGCTCTCTCTCATCTCTCTCTCTGTCCCACCCCGCCTTTACTCTCCCCGGCTCCTCTCTCCCATACCTTTCCCCTCCCCTCCCCCCCCCCCCCCCCCTCTCCCCCTCGTCGCTTGTGTGACCCCTCCCCATCAAACTCCTCTCTCGCTCTCTCTCTCCTCCCCCCTCTTTCTCCCTCCCAGGCTCTCCCTCTCCTCTCTCTCTCTCTCCCCCCTTCTCTCCTCCCCTCTCTCTCTCCTCTCGTCCCCCTCTCCCCGTCTCCCCTCTTCTTCTCCTCTTGCATCTCTCTCCGTCTCCCTTCCCCGTTTATTTCCCCTTCTTCTTCCTTTCCTCCTTCCCTCTCCCCTCCCTCTCCGCTCTCTCTCCCCACCGCGCCATCCCTCCCTCTCACCATCTCGTCCCTCTCTCTCCTCTTCTCTCTCTCTCTCCCTCCCCCTCTCCCTCCCACTCCTTTACTCTCCTTCCCAGCTCTCCCTCTCCCCCCTTTTTCTTTTTCCCTAAAATCCTTATCTCTTATCCTCCTGGAGTTTTTTGACCCTAGCTTCCCTTTCCTTCACCTTGTTGTCCCTCCTCTATCCCCTCTTCCTGTATCCCCCTTCCTCTCTTGTCCCTCCTCCCTTCCTTTCCTTTTCCTTTCCTCTCCTCATTTACTCCACTCCCCCCCAGGTCCTCCCCGCTCCTCCCCCCCCCACTCTCCTCCTTCCTCTCACCCACCACCCCCCCCCCCCCCACCCACTCCACCTCCTTATTTCCTCTCCTCCCCCCCTCCCCCCCCCTCTCGCGTCTCTCATCTCTCGCTGTTCAGAGTTGGTCTGTCTCTACTGTTACTCTACTACTGTTTACTACTTTCTCCAAGAAACTGAGGCTTTATGTATTCTCTTGAAAATAAACCCGGTACTTAAAGACACACACGCGTCCACCCACAAGATTCCCAGGATACCATTCCCCACCCGTTTTCCCACAGTATCCCCCCTACTCACGCAATAATAGCATTTAACGAGTTCTGTATTTGCTTTGCATTTCCCAACCATCGCATCCACCATACTTGTTGTCACATGGCGCCGACATTAACTTACTCCATTAACCAACCGGGAAGGTCTGGAAATTCTTCCAGGTGATTTTTTTTTTTTTTTTTTTTTTACAAATCCAAACCAAAACACAAAATTTGGAAGAACAAACCCTCCACATCAATACCCCCTTGTATTTTCTGTTTTCGACAGTCCTTCATCCTCCTCCTGTCACTTCCGACCTGCATGTATTGAACTCAGAGTGATCGCCCATCTTTTTCCTCCCATTCTCAGACGCACTGGGGACTTTGCTGTCCTTCCATTCGATCTGGTCTTCCAAGAAACAGATGAAAGATGCAACCAGGTCCGTACTTGTCCTGCTTATGGTAGCAGAACTATTGGCAGCATGGTTTCAGATTGTCGGGGGGGGGGGGGGGGGGGGGGGGGGGAGTTTTACCGACGGACTCATCAAATGGGACAGAAGTGGTTGGTTGCCGTTCCGTCATATTCTGTTCCTTTGTATTCAAGACCATCTGCCTCTCCACTCTCGCTGTCACGTTTTCGCCATCGACGGGAGTCAAAAAGACAACGCCTTTTCCCTACCAATCCATCGGAGAACGGTTTACTGTTCATGGTAAATACGAGGACAGAAATGGACGGGTGCTGGGATAATTTAAAAAGATGATGTTCCGTTTGAAACTTCTCGAGATGTAGGATCTTGCTTTAAATTGGAATATGTAGAGTGGAATGTGAAAGGAAAAGAAAAGTGAAATTATTAGTGTTTATTATCATTAAGAGTGTTTATGCAGAGCATATCCGCGGCTTTACAGCAAGCTCAATACGCTTGTACAATATCACACTTGCGTCTTCACAGCGCGCTGCCCATACTTGGGGTAGAGCCTGACTAATGTTCCCTACCACAACTTCATTTCAGGCAGCTTGTCCCGTGGCATTCAGTCTGGTATGATTTCTTCAGACCATCTGCTCTCCTGTCACGTTTCGCTCGACGGGAGTCAAAAATGACAACGGCTTTTCCTACCAATCCGAGAACGGTACTGTTCATGGTATACGAGGACAGAAATGACGGCTGGGGATCATTTAAAAAGATTTTCCTTTAAACTTCTAGATCTGTAGGATCTTGTTTAAATTGAATATGTAGTGGAATGGAAAGGAAAAGAAAGTGAATTATTATTGTTATTATCATTTAGAGTGTTTATGCAGCGCATATCCTCGGCTACAGACCAAGCTCAAACGCTTTACAATCCACACTTTCGTTTACACAGCGAGGCTGCCTACTTGGGTAGAGCTGACTAAATGTTCCCTACCAGCACTTCATTCAGTCGCTTCCCGTGGCATTCAGTCGGTATGATTTACTCACTTTCCTTTCATCATTCTTTCGATTTTCTCGCAAAATACGTGCTCTGTGTAACGTATTATCCATGCCAACGGCCAAACTGACCTCTTCGGAAAACTGGTAATGGGATTTTACGTGTATGCAAGATGATATTCGTGCGTTCACACATGGAACCGCGGTTTATAGTCTCATTTAAAGGACTTTTTTTTAAATTGAGTCACAACTTATGTCAACTCCGAGAGGAAAATCTCCCTGTGCTGAAAAGGCCCGACGGAAAATCGAACCTGCAAACTGTAAGATCACCCCAGGAGAATTAGAAACCGATTTGTTACAAAATTTCGTCTTTGAGACATAGCAACATGCATGTGAGACTACTTTGTTGAATATCATGTAAACTTCATTTTGATTTACCTCAAGCTGCAAAACCCCCACCTTTTCCCCCACCCCCTTTTGTTGACCATATTAACACAGTTCCCCCCCCCCCCCCCCCCCCCCAACCTTTTTGGCTGAACTGTGGTCACAAGAAACCTGCCAGCTTCCCCTACAACCTCAACACTTCACTTCGTGACCAAGTGCTTACAGCACGAAACGTTGAAGCGTTCTCTGAAAGGTACCGTCTTTCTTTACCTTTATATTTTCAAGTTCATTGTGATTAGCTGTAAGGGCCATCAGGTTTCACATATAGGATGGTTGTGTCTGCACTGCTGAATGGATTGCTCTGCTCCAAGCACTGATGGTGATGTCTGTGAGGGTTCAGGTCAGTGACAAGGTGCCGTACACAACACCACAGATCTGCTAAACATTGTTTATCTATGCTGAAACCATCTTTTGAGAAAAAAAAAAAAACATTCACGTTTAAATCACAAGAAACACAGAGTAATCAATAGATTGGCAAATACAGATGGCTAACTCTAAACAAATGAAGAATTAGGAATCAAAAGTAAAATTGACTGGACAAAGACAGAAAGTGAACAAACGAAAATTTAAGCTGTTCTTCAGATTTTTTTTTAAATGGTAGGGTGATGCATTCTTTGAGACTAAAGCGCAATTCAGCATGGTTGAACCAGATGCGGTGAGATATCTCATGTAAATTTTGGTCGATGAAAATACTTAAAAGAGTTGGAATTGAATGGTTTGCAGTTACGCATAGTTCATAGAATAATATTATGTGGCTTCTGGTTAGCAAATGAAGATTACGAATTTAGAACTGACATGTCTGCAAGAGAAGGATGGAATAGATGGATACTGTGGAGGTGTAATGCGGTGAAACATTATAAATGCTGTAAGAAAAGGTCAAGTAGCAGATGATGTGCCGGTCATCGATAAAATGCCAGTGTCTGGAATTGACGGAATGAATATTAGCAGTAGTAAGACGTTTGATCCCTAAATTCTTGGTATGCAATAAATCTATCAGAATAAAAATAAGGAAATCAGTGTCATCATTGCTGTCTTAAGACAGATTAAGATATCGAATTTAAGATGTCAGTGCATAGAAAAACACGGAGAAAAATGAATTTGAAATAAATTGGCATGATTATATGTCAGCTACATTTGAATCGAACTGCTCGGTGTGGAGGTCTTTTCCATTGAGCGGATAGGGATATTGGACGGCACTGGTCCCGCCCTCCCTCCTCCACTTTCCCTTCTTTCCCACGTACACACTATACCTCTCTGCCCTCTCTTCCTTTCCTAGTGTCTCACTCTCTGTTTCTCTGTGTCTGTTGCCTCACACACTATACCTCTCTCCCTCTTCCTTTCCTACTGTCTCACTCTCTCAGTTTCTCTGTGTCTGTTGCCTCACAATATACCTCTCTGCCCTCTTCCTTCCTAGTGCCTCACACTCTCTGTTTCTCTGTGTCTGTTGCCTCACAATATACCTCTCTGCCCTCTTCCTTTCCTAGTGCCTCACACTCTCTGTTTCTCTGTGTCTGTTGCCTCACAATATACCTCTCTGCCCTCTTCCTTTCCTAGTGCCTCACACTCTCTGTTTCTCTGTGTCTGTTGCCTCACAATATACCTCTCTGCCCTCTTCCTTCCTAGTGTCTCACGCTTGTTTCTCTGTGTCTGTTGCCTCACATATATACCTCTGCCCTCTTCCTTTCCTAGTGTCTCTGTTTCTGTGTGTGTTGCCTCACAATATACCTCTCTGCCCTCTTCCTTTCCTAGTGCCTCACACTCTCTGTTTCTCTGTGTCTGTTGCCTCACAATATACCTCTCTGCCCTCTTCCTTTCCTTGTGTGTCACACTCTCTGTTTCTCTGTGTCTGTTGCCTCACAATATACCTCTCTGCCCTCTTCCTTTCCTAGTGTCTCACGCTCTGTTTCTCTGTGTCTGTTGCCTCACAATATACCTCTCTGCCCTCTTCCTTTCCTAGTGTCTCACGCTCTGTTTCTCTGTGTCTGTTGCCTCACAATATACCTCTCTGCCATCTTCCTTTCCTTATGTCTCACACTCTCTTTCTCTGTGTCTGTTCCCCCCCCCCCCCCCATCCAGCCACCCCAGGACCCTCCATCCTACCTCCCTCTTCCTGTCTGTAGCTCTCTGTCTCTCTTACTCTGTCTCTGTCTGTGTGTCTCCCCACCCACCGCCCTTTCTCTGTCTCTCCGTCTCCCTCCATCTCTCCCTCTGCCCCCCCCCCCCTCTCTCTCTCTCTCTCCCTGTGTGTGTATGTATGTGTGTGTGAGTGCGCGCGTGTGTGTGCATGTGTGAGTGTGTGTGTGTGTGTCGGTGCGTGTGTGTGTGCGTGCGCGCGCGCGCGCGCGCGTGTGTGTATATGTGAAGTGGATTAGGAGTGAGGGTGAAGTGAGGACTAGGGGGTCAAATTTTGCGCTTCTCAGAAAAGTTAATCGGGCATAAATAACATTAATTGGTGTCGTTTGGGATTGTCCTAGATCCCGGTTAGATTTCGTTCTTCTCAGTTTAATTTGTTTGTTCATATATCCCTTCTCTTAATAGTTTAGAGCACAGGTGTGGCTGCATAATGTGTGGAGTGATGATGATGCTCAATTGCGAACAGGTTGTGTGATGTGGTTGATGTCTTTCACATGGTTCTGACTCTTGCCACTGAAGAGGAAAGAATACATCCTTTGCGATGAAAATGGGAGCAGGAAAACACACTGATCTTACCTCATTTCTCTCCTCTCTTGAAGTCACTGATGGCTGCGACCTGAAGCGTCACGTCCTCCCTGTCAATCACGGTGGTAACACATGTTTCTTTTTGGATTCCAGGTCATGTAAAGCACCCGAGGCGGCAAGAATGCCACTGTCCAAGAGCATTCAAACATTTCTGCGACCTTCTGAGATATGAAAGTGAATTGAAAAGTCTATAGGCAAGTTAGAGAGAGAGTCCTGGGGAAAACAAAATGGAATGCACGAACTGGCAGCAATTTTTGTTAAATCCATCCAGACTTAAAGGAGTTCCTCCCATCTGTCTTTGGAACAGCTGAAGAGAAAGCAGGATGATGCGGGTTACGTACTGGTCACTCTTTCCTGACATGCCGCTACCGTTAAAAGGTGAAGAAACTTCATACGT
>JADBJO010001129.1:417500-427500 GCA_016801955.1 Conus betulinus
TGCACACCCATACAGATATCCAAATAACAGCTCCACCATCTCCCATCCTGAAGCCTAGCATACAAAGAGTTTCTTTATTCTCTTTGCACTCCGTACCCCATCCCCACCCATTTGGAAACTGACATCGAAACTGACTTGCTTCAAGAAACCATACTCTGAGCTCGAAATCCATACACGTGATTCCTTTTTGAAATCCAAAATAGAAGCACAGATGTTGTGGAAAAACCTCGCTCAATACCTCCTCAGCGAATGCGCATCCTCCTTCACCTCCAACATGTATGTATTGACGTCAGAGTGATCTCCCATCTTTCCCATTCTCAAACAACCCAGCAAGCAAACAATGGCATGGAGAGATACTGTGGAGGTGTTATGCGATGACACACTTTGGATGCAGTCAGAAGATGTCGAGTGGCAGATGCTATCCCAGTCATGGAGAACAAAAGTTGTGTCTGGAATTGACGAATTGTTTATTACCGATACGACCTTTCATCCGGGAATCCTTGCTGAGCAACACATTTATCAGAATGAAATGAGAAAATCGATGCCATCATTGCTGTCTTTTAACAATCCTTTGAGATGAAGATATTGAATTTAAGATGTTGATGCAAAGCAGGCCATGGAGGGAAATGAACTTTAAGTATAATGTAGCAATCGTGTGTCACTAGTATTTGATTTGAGGCGCACGGTGTGGATGTCTTTTGTTATTTTCGTTTTTGCTCTATTGAGCAGATAGGGATATTGGATTGTATTAGTCCCGACCTCCCTTCTCCCCTTATTCACCACCACTACCACCACCCGACTCCCTCCCCCCCCCCCTCCCCCCTCAGACACACACTTCTGCCTCCAAAATAACTCTGTCATCTTTTTTTTCTTACATTCGTGTTTCTTTGTGCCTGCCTTCCACCTCCCACCAACCATCCCCTACCCTCCATCCCATCCTTGTTCCCCCCCCCCTCTCTCTCTCTCTCTCTCTCTCTCTGTCTGTCTGTGTCTGTGTGTGTGAATGTGAGTTTGCTCGTGTGTGTGTGTGTGTGTGTGTGTGTGTGTGTGTGTGTGCGTGCATGTATGTGTGTGTGTGTGTGTGTGTGTGTGTGTGTGTGTGTGTGTGTGTGTGTGTGTGTGTGTGTGTAGGAAGGGGATAAACATTTGGGGGAAAAGTAGGGACTGGAGGTCGAATTTTGCTGCTTCTCAGGTAACTTAATCAGACATGCATGAAAGTAATTAGTAAATCTTGTGATCGCCCTATAGCCATGTCCACTTTCAATCTTCGATGTTTATTTTACTCATTTAGATACACTTTTCTTATATTTTAATAGTTTAAAGCACAGGTATGGCTTACAGGAATTCCTTCCAATTGTTTTGGAAAAGCTAGAGAGAAAGCAGAGTTGTGCAGGCCAGATATATCGGTCATTCTTTCCTTACACGCCGCTACAGTTAAAAGGTGGAGAATTTCGTATGTGTGTCATATGATAGAGCGCTCAGCATGAAACATCTCATTGAGATGGGAGATGTATGACGTCAGAGACGAGCATTTCACACAGAACTTCTTGAAACTCGGTTGTTGTTTGTGTGTTTTGTTTCACCTGACTGACTGACATGGACGTGAAGAAGAATAAATGGCTGCAGAGTGGTGTTTTCAGTTTTAGGATACGACTGGGTAGGCAAGGAAACTTAATATTGGGTTTCACTTGTTCATATAGCTGATTGGTCTTTTAGTCCCGATATGGTGTCTGTCTGTGGCGGGCTGGGCTATTACAAATCTGGCTCAATTCAGTTGATACGTTTTCTTCACACTTACTGCTGTTTTTTTCCCGCACAAACCTACACTGCCATCTTTGGTACTTGAATTATTTGGGGGATTTTTCTGTGCCCACATTTTTCGTAATTATTCCCTTTCCATCTTCATTTGTTTCGTTCTTCTTTTCTTTAATCTGTTACAAAATACATGTTCTTTCAACTCCTTTTTACAACCCTATATATATTCTTCTTCATCTTTTCCTTTCTTGTTCATATGCTTCTCGCTGCGCGCGCGCGCGCGCGCGCGCGCGCGCGCGCGCCACACACACACACACACACACACACACACACACACACACACACACACACACACACCCTCTGCTCCCTTGTTTTCGTCCTTTTGCACCATTCCTCCCACATTTTTCATCTTTCTCTTTCCTCGTTGTCGTCCTCCTCCTCTTCGCCCTCCCCATCCTCCTCTCACAGCTATTCCTCGTCCTCCCCTATCTACTCCTCCTACCGCTGTTGCTTTTTCCCCTCCTCCTCCTCCTCCTGTTCATCCTCTTTGTCCCACTACCTCTCTTCCTGCTCCGTCTCTCACTTCTTCTTCCCTTTTCCCTTCATCACTTTGTTCTTCTTCCTCTTTTGGTTTACACACTCATTTTCTTTTAGTTTCTGACTACTACTACTGCTTCGTCAAATGCTCTGCTGCTTTGGAGGAAGAGGAGGAGGTTGGTGATTCTACGATACAGTTACTCACATGTCTAGAATGTTTCTCTTTTCCTTTCGCCCTCCTTTTCTTTGTCCTTTTCATCCTCCACCGCCTTCAGCTTCTCCTCTACATTCTCTTTTTTCTTCAGACTTGTTATCATCGTCTTCATCACACACTTTCTTTTCATTTCCATTTTCTCTTAATTTCCCTGGGGGGTGGGGGGTGGGGGGTCTCCAGCTGTCGTCACCGTCTTAGACGATAACAGTATTTTCCTCCTCTTCTAAGCCCTGTCTTCATTGATAACAGTATTTTCCTCCTCTTCTAAGCTCTGTCTTCATTGGTTTCTTGTATTTGTTTGTTAGCTCCTTTTCCCCTTCATCCCTCTTCCTCAGCTGGCCGCACAAAGGTCGCGGGGTCCGCCCATTTCCATAATCAATCCACAAATGCATCCATGGAGAGAGAGCGCCTAGCATGTGGGATCGCTTTTGATGATCCCCACAGAGGCAGGCCGTCTTAGCAGAAGTTATCTTCATTGCTCGTGGGGTGCGGGTTGTTTTGCAAGAAGGTTATCGTTCCAGAAGATGATCCTCTCCCCCTCCCCCCCACTCCTCCGCCCTCCACCTTCCCATCCTCTCTCCCCATTTCCTGCTCCCCTCAGCACTAGATGATGCAGAAAAGAGCAGTTCATGCTGCTGTCCCCCTGCTCTTGTTACGGTCGCCACGGGCTGGCGCCATCTTTTGCGTCACCGCTTTTTTGTCAGTTGTATTTGCGGCGAAGTGCTGAGAGCAGGTTGGTCCTCACAGTATGTGTGCCTTTGACTGTTTGATTGGACTCTGCTGGTGTCTGTGTAGACAGCTTGCTTGAGAGACTGTAGCATCTGCTGCTACTGCTGATGTGCTCTTTTCTATGCCTGTATGCTCATGACAGCTTTGAAAAAAAAAATTCTTACTGTCCAGCTGACAGCACGGGGCCACGTTAGGGCAGTTACAATGTAAAACAGAAAAGCAGGCTCTTTTCGTCAAAAAGCACGCCTCGGGCGCTGGTTGTGTGTAGAGAGAAAACAGCTCATACGATAAAGCAGTTGATCCATTAGCACTCTGAAAGCGGAGAAGGCAAGGGTGCGTTGAGTTAATCAGCAGTTCCTTTTGATTTCGCTCAACCAGGTTAATGGTACGGACTAGAAACATTCAAACATGTACCAACGCTAACAAAAAAAAGTAGAAGAAAAAGAGGAGGAAGAAGAAGAAGCAGCAAGAAAGATAGAAAACTTTCTGCAACAAAGGTACATGGGCCAGAATGACAATCCACAGTGGAAGAAAGTAAAGGAAGAGTCAGAGAAGATGGGGGAAAGAGGAGATCTCTGGATAGAATTTCTGTTTACTGGAGTCATAACTTCACTGAAATATCTCCTGGCATTCCCATAGGGGCAATAAACTGTTGACAGTAATGATAACAACAATAGGGAGCAAGTTTTCTTTCTGGGTTTCCTTCAGTAGCAGGTGAGACAATGGTGCCCTATATGCTGACATTAATCCTTGCACACAGCGCAGGTGCAGGTCAAAATCATATCAGTTCGAATATGTTATTACACACGTGAGATCAGAAAAGGGCTACAATCGCATCACACCAAATACACCAAATACAAATCCAACAGTAAACACAGATTACGTACAGAATTGTCAGGCGTGCAGACTCAGATTCTTAAATGATGAAGAACTAAGTGTTTTTTACTAGGATCAGCTGAGAATTGCTGGAAGTAGGGGTTCGGACATGGTTGTATTGTGGTGTTCAATGTAATTGATGATTGCAGGTACGTTACATACTTGATATAAAGGTTAGAAATCCTAGAAGTCAATCAGCTGAAAATCTATTTGAGCTTGTTACAGTAGTACGAATAGGCAGAATTTTGAAGAAAAGCGCCGATGTCTTCATGAAAGCGTCATTGTGCAGAAATGGTGGATTAATGGGTAAGGTCTGAAAGGTTCGAAGCAAAACTGTAGATAAGAACTACATAGACAGCAGAGGCCTAGTGTTGACATGCAGCAAAGGCGGGCCAGAACATCATACACACTCGCACGCAGGCACATGCGCGCACGCGCGCGCGCACGCGCACACACACACACACGCACACACACACACACACACACACACTCACCATTTCCTGCCTCAATGACATCATTGTTATTAGCACTACTTTTTTTCATTCATAAAGTAATACGATTCCTTTACCATATTTCACATGGTATTCATAATTCATATCGTACGCAGATTACTTGATGTGTTAACTATTTTCAAATGCGATATTCATGTAATTTTGGCCTTGACTCTGGCGAACTGAAGTGAGTGTTTTACTGTGTTATTGTTGTTTGACCGTTGGTACCTGCTGTCTGCCATGCTGCGGAAAGAAATATTCCAGTTTTTGCCACTTACGAAAGAACGGTCCGGTCATCAGCACAGTGTTTGACTACTAAATGATGCTCTAAGTCCTCGCGCAGGTCAGAGTTTGACGTTACGGTAGGATCCCACCAATAAAAAGCCGTTTGGGACAGATGGAAATCAGAATCAGTTGGGCTTCATAAATGAACTCCTTGTTTTCAGAAGCCATAGGCGAGCCAGCAGTTGGGTGTGTGTGGGTGTGTGTGTGAATGGTGAAGGAGATAACAAATATGAAGAGGTGTGTGTGTGTGTGTGTGTGTGTGTGTGTGTGTGTGTGTGTGTGTGTGTGTGTGTGTACGCGCGCGCGCGTGTGCTTGTGTGTGTGTGCGCGCTTGTGTGTGTGTGTGTGTGTGTGTGTGTGTGAGAGAGAGAGAGAGAGAGAGAGAGAGAGAGAGAGAGGAGAGAGAGAGAGAGAATGAATGGGTCTGATGAGAATGGAACCGGCGACCTCCCAGTCAGGATTCTGCGACGCTAACCACTTCACCACAGCGGAATCAAAACTAAGGGGCAAGCAAGCAAGAAAAAAAAGCAGCCAAAGGCAGCTACCTCAGACTCAAGGGCAGGAAAGAGAGATAAAGTGATTCACTGAGGGTTCCCCTTCTGTCGTAGTCCAGTACATACAGCTTTGAGTATGATAGCGCGCTCACAAGTGTTTTAACCCCAGTCTGTATCTATGGACAGGAACCTGTAAGGCAAGGCAAGATAAACAGACTACCTGTCCCATTCGTTCTAAGGAGATTCCCTGACCTCGAACATTTTAGAAAAAGTTTGTTTATTTCTTTATTTTTTATTTTTTTTTTTTTTTTTTTTTTTTTTTTGCAACCTGTGCCACATTTGATGGATTTTTTTTCCTCAAGCTCATTTCATCTTTCATGTTTTTTTCTCTTGTCAAGCAAAACATTTGGGATTTTTTTTTTTTTTTTTTTGCATTTTAGGGAAAAAATCAACAGGAAAATGATGGAGAACTTCATCAGGAACTGTTACGTTTTCAATGGGGTCATGTGGCATGAAAAAGTGCATGGTGGGAATGTGTTGAGGAGATGAAAGAGGTGAAACGAAATGTTAGATACGTAAGATTGTTTGAACTTCTCTTCCCTCCAAACACATCCCCATCCCTTTCCCTACGCTTACTGAACACCCAGCCTCCCCCTCCCCCCACCTCACCCCACACCCACTTACCTGGCCTCCATCCCTTTTACTATTCACCGCTTTAATTTTCAGATTTTTTGGAGCACCTTTGAGTGTTGTTTTTTTTTATTCATCTTACCTTCTCTCCACTCCCCATCGCCCATCCTCTCCTCTCCACCCCCCACTCATCCCCCTCTCCCCAATTGCATACCCCCCCCCCCCCCCCACCCCCCCCATCCCCCCCCCCCCTCCACTTCTTCGCTCCCACTTCCGTCTCCAAAGGGTGTGGAATGCAGGTATGATTTTAGATCATTATATCCACATCGAGCTGATTTGGAAAGGACCAAAAACCTTTCTTGATAACCATAGGCTACACATACGTCATTTGTATATCAAGCATTGCAAACATATGAAGAATTGATGCTGTTTGAATAAAGCAATACACTCTTAAACAATTTATTATATTAAAGAATTCACCACAAATATTCATCGCTATAAACAACGCGTAAAATCAAAGAAGTGTCATTTACAAACCATAAAATACCATTTAATAAGAAATCAAAGGTCCAAAAATCAGTATGACCTTCAGTGTAAGAATAATTCATTTGTGTTCCAAACTTAGTCACAGGTCGATAAATGAATGATGACGTTCTTATACTTTCAAATTTAGCCCGACAGATAAATAAAGACGGGCACAGTGTGGTCTCAAAACCTAGCGGGGTGTGGTAGCGCATATGGACTAGTCCGCACGCAGCAGTGACACCTCCTTGATGAAACTGAAACTGTTTACAGAGTTCCAAATTTAGCCAGACAGATAGATAAAGAAAATGATAATGATGATGCTACGTTTTTTCCCACACAACCGGTTGTCAACCGGTTGTTAGTAGTTTTACCCCCGATTTAGGCCATGTTGTACCCTCCTTTCCCCTATTGTCCTTGGCGATTTGATACCCAATTTGTGATGTGACTTTCCTCCACCTTTCTCTCCCGTTATGTGGCAGGCGGCTGGCAACCCTCTGGTGTATCAGATACGTGCTGGTGTTTGCATGCCCTTGGGTGCGGATGTTTTCCTTAATCTGTCAATTATTGTTTTTATTTGAGAGGTGAGATGTGGGGAGGGGGGGGGGGATAGAGAGGGAAACTAAGAACACCGGACTGGGTGATGCAATGCTTGGATACCGTGCGAGCATTTGATTACCGGTTATTATGGTTTTTTTTTTTTTAATTTGCTAGTTGTTTTTGTGTGTATACATTTGTTTGTTTGTTTGTTTTGTCGTTTGATGTGGGTACTTGTTTGTTACTGACGCCTAGAGTATTCAAATGATGAGCGAAGAAATTTGCTTGATAACAACAACATAATAAGAACAACGACCACAATACAAAAAATGATAAGATCACGCCCTTCCCCCATCCCCACCCTCATCCCCTCTCAAAACTGTTAGGCTGTCATCTAACTGATGAACAGCTTTATCTGGCTGTTTACGTCTACAGATAAGATGACTTTCAGACATTTCTTGTTGCTAAGCCTGTGTCTTCTGGGGAGGAAGAGGAGAGCTTTAGTCTTCTACGACAACACACACTTAGACACACGACAGCTTTGTGTGCCTGCAAATATGCTACAAACGTTCTTAAGGTAGATATTAGGGCAACAATGGAATAGTGATGAATAGATCAGGTTATAGTGCAAAAGAATGTCATCATGACGACGTTAATGAACTTGGCGAGATGGACAAGACTACGTTTCTGCAAAAGCATACCTTTTTGCTTCTCGTCCTCTTCTTGCGCCCATTTCCCATATAAGCGCGTGCCACCCCCCCCCCCCCCCCACACACACACACACACACACAGTCACACCTGTCTCTGTTTTCGTTCTTCGCCATTATCTGTATCTCTTTCCTGTCTGTGTCTCTCTGTCTGTCTCTCTCTCTGTATCTCTTTCTCTCTCTCTTCTCTCTCTCTCTCTCTCTCTCTCTCTCTCTCTCTCTCTCTCTCTCAAATTCGCGCACATGTGAAGGAATTCCATTCCAAGTGTCTCTGGAATCGAAAAGAGATTGTGTCATTCGGGTTACAT
Source organism: Conus betulinus (assembly GCA_016801955.1). Lineage (NCBI taxonomy): Eukaryota > Metazoa > Mollusca > Gastropoda > Neogastropoda > Conidae > Conus > Conus betulinus. The sequence continues at coordinate 425,586 of JADBJO010001129.1, forward strand.
AACATCAGTCATTCGGGTTACATAACATCAGTCATTCGGGTTACATAACATCATCATCTTCACCTTGCCCATTCTTAACATCCAAGGAAACGAAGCGGCATAGTTCTTACAGTGTGATTAACCACATCACGGGTGTGCCAAAGCGTCTTTACATGGAGTTTTTAAGAACGGGTAGAGAATTTTCACAGTCTACAGTATTGAATGAATCACGCCTTAGACCCACTGAACGTCGTCTTATGATGTTTTGAAACTGAATAGAGAACCATCACAGTTCGTGTTGCATAATGACCTACGCCTTAGACCCACTAAACGCCCTCTGATAGCATTTAACCGTTAAGTGAAGAATGTGCACAATTTGAAATAATGTCTTATGAACCATGTCTTAGGCGTACTGAACGTCTTCTCACTGTGTGTTAAGACTGTGTGGCGAATCGGATTAGGTGGAGACCCTTCACAGTTCAAAATACATTAAAAAAAAAAAAAAAAGCCCACTCCGGAGACCTGCTTAAGGTCTTCTGATGAAGTTTGAAGATTGGGGCAGTGAATCTTCACAGTCCGTAATATTTAAAGAACCACGCCTTTAGGCATGTTGAACGTCTGCTTATAAAGTGTTAAGATTGAGAACAGAATCTTCACAATTCATATTGAATGATGAACTTCTCTCTAGGCATACTGAACGTCTTCGTATGAAGTTTCCAGATTGAGTATAGAAATAGAAATTTCACAGAGCGTAGTATATATAAAGAACCACGTCTTAGGCTTGCGGGACGTCTTCTTGTGATTCATCTTACGATATTTTAAGACAGAGTAGAGATTTTTCACAGATCTTTTTGAGTGATGAACTACTCTTGAGGCGTACTGAACGTCTTATTAAGTTTTCAAGCGGGGGGAGAAAACCTGCACAGTTTGAAATATTGTCAAATGGCTCACACGCCCTACCGACACCTGAACGTCTCTCTCACAAGTTTAGAAGGATTGAGCGGAGAAACTCTTTCAGTTGATACAACACGATGAACCATACCTTCGGCCTCCTGTATGGCTTTCTTGTTGAATTTTAAGAGTGGGTGAAGAATCACCAGAATTAACGTATTGTATAATGAACTCCTTACGCTTACAGAATGTCTTTTTATATAGGTTTGATATTCGGTGGAAACGCTCAGTTCATCTGCGCATTAAGTGTCCCATACCTTAGGCATAGAGTATACTGGACATGTTGTTAAGTTTTAAAGTAGGGTGGGGGAATCTCAGCAAATTCAAGGAAATCTTAAGATGAGGCAGTGAACAGTTAACAGTGAATGAGGAACAAGTAGGGTAATTCTCGCTTCCATGATGAAATGAATACACGCCCATAACTCCAAGTGAATGCTACTTAACCACACCGATGAGGAACTACATCTTGCGCTTGATGACGTCGTCGCACATAACTTTTAGCTGCACAAACAAATAGTGGAGTAAAACATGAGGAGGCAAACAAATCCTCTGATTTATCGGAGAATATCTGCAGGTCATGCTGTATAATGACCACACCTGAGCCTATACGTAGCCTCTTCTATAGTACTGAACGTCATCAGGTAGTCCATGTCATAGGACGACCACTCCTTAGACCTACTGAACGTCATCTTCAGTAAGTAGCAGGATTCAGTGGACAAGCCCTGCAGTCCAAGTCGTAGGACGACCACTCGTTAGACCTACTGAACGTCATCTTCTGTAAGTAGTAGGATTCAGTGGACAAGCTCTGCAGTCCATGTCGTAGGACGACGACCACTCCTTTACGACCTACTGAACGTCCTTTCCAAAGATTCTAAAATCAGGTGGTGAGAGGCTTTGGGGTTCATGTTGTACAAAAAAGTCACATCCATGGCCCACCTGCATCTTCCTCTTAATTTGTAGCATTTACAGGACAACAGACATACAA
>JADBJO010001129.1:442500-455000 GCA_016801955.1 Conus betulinus
TATATATATCCATTCATGGTGACTGGCTTTGTGTGGAAAAGAAGAGTGTTTAAAAACCCTTGCCTGTGTGCCTATTGATGATGACTTGGCTGTCTGTTGGAAAGAAGAGAGTTGAAACTCGTGTCGGTATGTCTGTTGATGGCGACTGGCTTTCTAGGGGAAAGACGAGAGGTGAAACTGTCTTAATGTCTATTTAATGGTGACTGGCTTTCTGTGGGAAAGGAGAGAGGTGAAACTGTCTTTATGTCTATTAATTATGGTCTCCTTTGCGAAAGGCGAGAGGTGAAACTGTCTTTATGTCTATTTATGGTTCTGGCTTTCTGCGAAAGGCGAGAGGTGAAACTGTCTTTATGTCTATTAATGGTGACTAGTTTTCTTTGGGAAAATAGAAAGGTGAAACTGCCTTGATGTCTATTTGTGGTGACTGGCTTTCTTTGGGAAGGAACATTGTTGAAACATTGTGTTCATGTCTGCCCATGGTAAATGGGTGTCGGTGGGGTTGAAGAGTGATTGACAACGCGTAAATGTCTCTTTGTGGTAACCGTCTGTCTTTGGGAAAGGGAGCGCGGTTAGCAGTGTGTGTATTTAAAGTATCAGGCTGTCTGTGAGAAGGCAGAGTTATGAAACACCGTGTTTATGTCACTTCGTATTGACTGGCTGTTTGTGGGATAGATTATCCATGAGTATTGTGTCGATGTCTGTCGATGGTGACTGGCTGACTAGTGCAGAAGATCGATGAGTCGTCTGTTTATATCTGTTCGTGATGACTCTCTGACTAGTATAGAACAGCAATGAATAGTCTGTTTATGTCTGTTCCTGGTAACTTTCCGACCGGTCTAGAAAAGCGATGAGTAGTCTGTTTATTTTCTGTTCATGGTCACCGGGTGACTAGTATAGAAGATTGATGAGTGGTCTGTTTATTTCTGTTCATGGTCACGGCTGACTAGTATAGAAAATTGATGATGTCTGTTTACGTCTGTTCTTGTTGACTTTCTGACCAGCATAGAAAAGCGATGAGTAGTCTATTTCTGTTCATGGTGACTGGCTAACTAGTATAGAAAAGCGATGAGTGGTGTGTTGGTGTCTATTCATGTTGACTGGCTGACTTTGGGGTAGAAGCGCGGTGAGCAGTGTGTTTGTTTATGGCGGCTAGCTGTGCTTGTTTAAGGCTGCTAGCTCTTTTTTGGGACAGAAGAGCGACGACTAGTTTGTTTATGTCTCTTCATAGTGACTGGCTGACTTTGGTGTAGAAAAGCGATGAGGCGTGTGTTTCTGTGGCTTTCTGTGGGATCGAAGATCGATGACTCGTGAGTTTATGTCTATTCGTGTTGACTGGCTGACCAGTATAGAAAAGCGATGGGTGGTATGTTTATGTCTATTCATGGACACTGGCTGACTTGTATAGAAAAGCGAGGAGTAGTGTGTTGTCTATTCATGTTGCCGGCTGACTTTAGTATAGAAATGCGATGGGTGGTATGTTTATGTCTATTCATGGACACTGGCTAACCAGTATAGAAAAGATGATGAGTAGTGTGTTGATGTCTATTCAAGTTGACTGGCTGACTTTGATATAGAAGATCGATGAGTAGAGTGTATAGTATGTCTAGGTCTATTCGTGATAACTGGCATCCTGCGGGAATGGGAAGTGATAATCACCGTAGTTATGTCTATTGATGGTGAGTGTTTCTCTTTCAGAAAAAAAACAACCGGTTCTTGAGACTGTGTGTTTATGTCTGGTCACGGTCGCTGGAATCGCCTTGGCGAAGGAGAGCGATAAACGTTGCACAGTTGACTTAGAATGCGCCGGCTGGAAAATTGGAAACTGTTTGTAACGCCTGTTCTTCTGTTACAATGTATGAGTCTGTGCTGGGTTTTTGTCACTGTCTCTGACCATGTCTCTCTCTTCTTTCTCCCTGCCTTTCCTCCTCCCTTCCCTCCCTTCCTCCCTCTCTCTCTCTCTCTCTCTCTCTCTCTCTCTCTCTCTCTCTCTCTCTCTCTCTCTCTCTCCCCTAGGGCTCTCTTTATCTCAGGCCTCTCTCTCTCTCCCACCCTCCCTCCCTCCCATCCCTACCTCTCTCCCGCCCTTCCTCTTTCCTCTTTATCATTTTTTTTTTTTTATCTACCTCAGTATTCATTTGCCTCTGTCGAGCACACTCTTCTGTGTCCCCACCCCCATCCCCTTCCCCATATTTTTTATAAACTCATTTATATTTTCCCCCACAGACGTGTTTTTGTATACTTCTGTGATTTCTTTTTCTGATTTTGCGCCGCTTGAAGCATTCATACCTTGTATAATTAAATGTAAAAAAAAAAAAAGATTTCAATAAAATGACGACAATGACGATGATGAAGATGGATAAAGTGACGAAATGACAAACGAGGAAGAGAACACAAGAACAACAACGACAACGTCATCAACAACTATACGCATACTCACACTAGTTCCTACCCTTGTTAAAATATCATTATGACATCTGCCCTGTTACGGCCATGGCTCCAAAACAATACAGATACACCAGAAAACATTCTGTTACATCCATCAGAAGGGACAGCTGAACTAAAAATGACACAGACAGTTTGGCTAGCACCAGCCTCCTCATACCCCTCCCCACCCCCCCCCCCCCCCGAATAATTAAATACTTTAGACCTTGTAACTTTGCCGTTGATGACAGTTATGAGAGGACGAGCGGAAACATTCCAGACCACAACTTAACAAAACTTAAAGAAGAAGAGAAGATATGGAGAAGGGGGTGAAAAGGGAGTGCGACCAGATATATCCTGCCAAAATTTCCTTCATAAGAGACACTCTCAAAGTGACCCTTCCCTAACCATCTTCGGCGAAGAGAAACTATGCAACGTCGTTAGCCCTGAAAACAAAATGCCGTTCGTGGTTGGCTGGGAAGTAACAGAGACTGAAACTGAAAAAAAAAGAGCGCATAGCACAGTACAAGAAAGTTGGATCCTGCTTGTGTGGGGAACATACAGAGAAAAACACACACAGAGGAAAACGGAGCAAAACACACACAATGAAAACTCACACACAGAGAAAGACACACATGGAAACGCGAAAGAAAAAAAAAAAACAGAGAGAAACACACGGAGGGTAGTATACAGTAGGAAACACATGCAAAGAAACACTTGGAGGGAGACGCAGCAGTGAGGGAGACAGGGGCTAACGTCGAGGGAAACACACGCAGGGAAACGCAGCGGGATACACTCTGAAGGAAGCATACAGCGGGATAAACTCTGAAGGAAGCATACAGCGGGACACACACTGAAGGAAGCATACAGCGGGATACACACTGAAGGAAGCATACAGCGGGATACACTCTGAAGGAAGCATACAGCGGGATACACACTGAAGAAAGCATACAGCGGGATACACTATGAAGGAAGCATACAGCGGGATACACTCTGAAGGAAGCGTACAGCGGAAATGCATGGAAAGACATAAAGAACACACGGGGGGACACACATGAATGGGAAGATATAGAAAGAAACACACAAAGATACACATGAATGAAGCATACATAGAAAGAAACACACAGGGATATACATGAATGGAACACACATGGAAAGAAATACACGGGGATACCCATGAATGGAAAGATATACAACGAAACACACGGGGATACACATACATGGAAAAAAAACATAGAAAGAAACACACCGGGATACACATGAATGGAACACACAGAGAAAGAAACTCACAGGGATACCCATGAATGGAAAGACATAGAAAAAAAACACACGGGGATACACATGAATGGAAAGGAAGGGGAAAGAAAAAACATAAGGAAACACATACAGGGAAACACACAGAAGGAAAGACACAGAGGGAAACACATAGAAGGAAACACACAGAAGGGAACACACATAGGGAAACACACATAGGGAGATACACAGAAGGAAACACAGGTAGGGAAATACACATAGTGAAACGCATATAGGGAAACACACAGAAGGAAACACACATAGGGAAACATACATAGGGGAAACAGAAGGAAACACACATAGGGAAACACACAGAAGGAAACACACAGAGGGAAACACAGAGGGAAACACACGGAGGGACACACAGAGAAGGAAACACACAGAAGGAAACACACAGAGGGAAACATACAGAAGGAAGCACACAGAAGGAAACACACAGCGGGAAACACAGAGGGAAACACACAGAGCGAAGCATACAGCGGGAAACACACAGGGAAACACACAGAGGGAAACACATAGAGGGAAACACAGAGGGAAACACACAGAGGAAAAATACTAGAGAGGGAAAGACAGAGGGAAACACACAGAGGGAAAACACAGTGGCACACATGGGGAAACGCACAGTGGGAAAAACACACAGAGGGAAACTAAGTAACACACAGAAGGAAACACACAGAGGGAAACACACAGAGGGAAACACAGTGGCACACAGAGGGAAACACAGTAGCACACAGAGGGAAACACACAGAGGGAAACACATTAGCGCACAGCAGAAACACACAGCGGGAAACACGGTGGCACATGGAGGGAAACACACAGAGGGAAACACACAGAGGGAAACACATAGAAGGAAAACACACAGAGGCAAGCGCACAGAAGGAAAAACACAGTAGCACACAGAGGAAAGCTCACAGAGGAAAACTCACAGAGGGAAACACACAGAGGAAAACACACAGAAGGAAACGCACAGAGGGAAAAACACACATAGGGAAACGCACAGAGTGAAACACACAGAGGGAAACGCACAGAAGGAAACACACAGAGGAAACACAGAGAAGGTGATACAGAAGTATATACGGAAAGAGAGAGACACACAGAGGAATAGACACATGAGAGACACACAGAGGCACAGACATCATGGGAGACACAGAGGCACAGACATGGGAGACACACAGAGGCACAAACATCATGGGAGACACACAGAGGCACAGACATCATGGGAGACACACAGAGGCACAGACATCATGGGAGACACAGAGAGGCACAGACATGGGAGACACAGAGGCACAGACATCGTGGGAGACACACAGAGGCACAGACATCATGGGAGACACACAGAGGCACAGACATGGGAGACACACAGAGGCACAGACATCATGGGAGACACACAGAGGCACAGACATCATGGGAGACACACAGAGGCACAGACATGGGAGACATACAGAGGCACTGACATCATGGGAGACACACAGAGGCACAGACATCATGGGAGACACACAGAGGCACAGACATCATGGGAGACACACAGAGGCACAGACATCATGGGACACACAGAGGCACTGACATCACATCATGGAGACACACAGAGGCACAGACATCATGGGAGACACACAGAGGCACAGACATCATGGGAGACACACAGAGGCACAGACATCATGGGAGACACAGAGACACACAGAGGCACAGACATGGGAGACACACAGAGGCACAGAGATCATGGGAGACACACAGAGGCACAGACATCATGGAGACACACAGAGGCACAGACATCATGGGCGACACACAGAGGCACAGACATGGAGACACACAGAGGCACAGACATCATGGGGAGACACAGAGGCACAGACATCATGGGAGACACACAGAGGCACAGACATGGGAGACACACAGAGGCACAGACATGGGAGACACACAGAGGCACAGACATCATGGGAGACACACAGAGGCACAGACATCATGGGAGACACACAGAGGCACAGACATCATGGGGAGACACACAGAGGCACAGACATCATGGGAGACACACAGAGGCACAGACATCATGGGAGACACACAGAGGCACAGACATGGGAGACACACAGAGGCACAGAGATCATGGGCGACACACAGAGGCACAGACATCATGGGAGACACAGAGAGGCACAGAGATCATGGGCGACACACACAGAGGCACAGACATGGGAGACACACAGAGGCACAGACATCATGGGAGACACACAGAGGCACAGACATCATGGGAGACACACAGAGGCACAGATATGGGAGACACACAGAGGCACAGACATCATGGGAGACACACAGAGGCACAGACATCATGGGAGACACACAGAGGCACAGACATCATGGGAGACACACACAGAGGCACAGACATGGGAGACACACAGAGGCACAGAGGTCATGGGCGACACACAGAGGCACAAACTTCATGGGAGACACACGGAGGCACAAACATCATGGGAGACACACAGAGGCACAGACACATGCTGAGGGAACAGGTGGAGGGAAAGCACAGAGAAAACACACAGAGGGTTACAAACAATAAGGAACGCAGAGGGACACAAAGGAAAAAAACAATCATTGAAGAAACAAACACAGACAGAAACACAGTTTAATACAGAGAGAAACGCAGAGGAATACAGTAGAGGGAAGCGCATGACAGGAAACGCATATAGGGGACCAAACACACATAGGGGGAAACGTATGGATGAAAAATCTCGCAGAAAACAAGAGGAAAAACACAGAAGAAAACACAGAGGGGAACACACTCGAGGAAACACATAAAGGTACACAGAAGAAAAGCACACAGAGGGAGGGATACACACTTAGGGGAAACAGACACACTTGGAACGGAACACAGAGAAGGGAATCTGAGGGAAAACAGGGAGGGATACACACTTAAGGGAAACAGACACACTAGGAAACAAACACAGAGAAAGGGATCTGAGGGGAAACACAGGGAAGCACACAAAGCGAGAGATCTGGGAGACACACAAGAGATCCAGCCCAGGAACCATTACCGCCGGCATTTAAATGACCCTCCGCATGCAAATGGGTCGGAGGTCAGACTGATCATGGCCCACAAGAGCCAGAGCACTCAGTCAAGCGCTGTACAAGCATCAACTTTGGATGTCTTATTGCTTCTCTTATTTTCGATGGTTTGCGATCGATAGGCAGAAATCTACAAAGCTTCATTAAGGAAGGAGAAAACAAAAGAAAGGAAAAAGAAAGTGCCTTCCTGTCATGATGGAACACTTGCCACGAAGTGTGACCAGCATTCTCGGAATGATCAGTTGAGAGGGCATGCATGTTCTTCAGCAGTATGTATATCCCTGGTACTGTTCTGTCTGATACCAGACAGGGGAGTGAAAAGGTACTGCGAGAAACATAAACAAACCTAGGGGGGGAAAAAACTGCCCAAACGTAACATGGGGCTCATCCCGTAGGGGGCGGTCTCCGTTTTGTTGTGGGACGGGGGAGGGAAGGAACCAACCCTGGGCTAAGTCTGTGAAGAGTCCTAGGAAATCCCTCATTCCACGCCAGATCCCACGTCCTCGCCCTCTCACCACTGGCCCCCCTGCACTAAGTTTCCACCTGGGGCATTTTGTGTATGTGTTGTGACTGTCGCAGCTTCTGCAGCACAGGTGGGTGGTGGTGGGGGGGGGGGGGGGGGGGGGGGGGTATTGAGAGGCATATGTTGGTCTGCCGGGTTCATTCACAGTGGGAGTATTGAGGGGCATATGTTGGTTTGCCGGGTTCATTCACAGTGGGAGTATTGAGGCGCATATGTTGGTTTGCCAGGTTCATTCACAGTGGGAGTATTGAGGGGCATATGTTGGTTTTGCCGGGTTCACTCACAGTGGGAGTATTGAGGGGCATTTGTTTGGTTTGCCGGGTTCATTCACAGTAGGAGTATTGAGGGGCATATGTTGGTTTGCCGGGTTCACTCACAGTGGGAGTATTGAGGGGCATATGTTGGTTTGCCGGGTTCATTCACAGTGGTAGTATTGAGGGGCATATGTTGGTTTGCCATGTTCATTCACAGTGGGAGTATTGAGGGGCATATGTTGGTTTGCCAGGTTCATTCACTGTGGGAGTATTGAGGGGCATATGTTGGTTTGCCGGGTTCATTCACAGTGGGAGTATTGAGGGGCATATGTTGGTTTGCCGGGTTCACTCACAGTGGGAGTATTGAGGGGCATATGTTGGTTTGCCGGGTTCATTCACAGTGGGAGTATTGAGGGCATAAGTTGGTTTGCCGGGTTCACTCACAGTGGGAGTATTGAGGGGCATATGTTGGTTTTGCCAGTTGTTCATTCACAGTGGGAGTATTGAGGGCATATGTTGGTTTGCCGGGTTCATTCATTTGAAGGAGGTTCCGAACGTCAGCCAGCTTTTAGGAAACACGCTGATTAAAGTGACGATTTTTATTTACACACACACGCGCGCGCGCGCGCGCGCACACACACACACATACACACATACACACACACACACACACACACACACACACACACACACACACATGAGGTAATATTAATTGAAGAGAATTTTGACTTGTAAACAACCAACTATTCCCGCTTTCTCCCCCACCTCCCGCTCTCCCCCCCCCCCCCTCTCTCTCTCTCTCTCTCTCTCTCTCTCTCTCTCTCTGTCTCTCTCTCAAACAACCACAACAAAAGCAACAACAAAAACAAAGCTCAGTACCCTCGGAACACTCTACAAGCAGACGCTTTGAACACACACACACACATCGGCGCAGTGTAATCAGCGCACAGTTAGATTTCTTACATCCAGTACCGGTGTCGTATAATATCTGGGAACCGTGATATCTAGAAAACGCGTTCCCAGATTTACCGCGATATCTGGGAACGCGTTTCCAGATTTCCTGATCTTCCAATCGTGAGATCTGGGAACGCGTTCCCAGATATCACGGTAAATCTGGGAACGCGTGCATGCCAAAAAAAAAAATAAAATGACAAGAGAGCCAAAGATTTCAGTTGCACCTAAATAAATTTTCCTACCTTATCTCGAAAATCCATTCTTTTTCGTCTTCTTTCTGCCCTTCTGAGCTCTGAAAGACCACGTTCCGAGATATATCACGGCCTTCCCAGATATCACAGTACATTTTGGGAACGGGGAATCATGTCTTGTGATACCTGTGAGCCGTGTACAGCCACAGCTATTGCTCAGTGCTCTCACTCGGTTATGAGGCGGATATTGGCTTTCAAAACACTGCAATAAACAAGCCAAAAAAATGGTACCCACACACAAAAGTTGTTTGAAGGTGCATCGTCCGTTTGTTTATGTCTCATCTCTTCCTGAAACCCACGCTAAATCAATGGGGAAAAACGCTTTGAAAATCGGGGTAAAAATATGATCAGTTCGATCACATTATTCCTCGTGTACATTTTGTTCTTTCGACGAAAAGTCCCGAGACTTCCCAAGACGCAAAACAAAGACCATGGGATAACGCAGTTTACATTTCTCTGCATCATGTAACTGGAACTCGCTGCCATCTGGTCTGCGCAACATCTCATCTGTGACCGACTTCAAAAACTGGTATGAAGACATAGCAAGTTTGACTTGCATTTCCCTGGTCTATGTTGTAAGCTGAGTACCTTTTGTGGGAGGACTGGGGAAAGGGGATCTTTGTGTTGCTGTGGGATCGGGGGAAGACTGAGATGTGCGGAAGTGGTTCTGGATCCGTGGGTTTTTTTGTGGTGTGGTGAATCAAGAGCGCATTGAGTTGCTTGTGCTGAATATTGCGCTATGTAGATACTATTTTCATTATCATCATCATCATCATCATCATCATCATCATCCTCATCATCATCATCATCATGCAGTCATAATTATCATTATCATCATCATCATCATCATCATCATCATCATCATCGTCGTCGTCGTCGTCGTTGTCATCACCATCATCATCATTATCATCATTATTATCATCGTCGTCGTGTGGCAGTCGTCATCATCATTACAATTATTGTAATAGAAGTAATGGAAGTGCAGGGAGAGCGCAGACCTCGATTAACGTCGTAAAGATTCTGAATCCATATTGTGATCCAGATCTGTAGCACAGACCCATATCCAAATTTGGTGGATTTCGAGGGTCCAGTTCCATCTTTTTTCACCAAATTTGGTAAAAAAAAATCATTTTTTTTTCTTCCTTTTTTTTTCTCCTTATCTTGCTGAAGAGATCCTGGGCAATTTCTTCCCTTTGATCCGGACCCATACTATCTCTTTGATCCGGACCTATACTATTGACTCGACCCCAAATTTTACGTGTTCGTCCTTTAAGTGACATTCCATCTCGGCTTGAAGTTCCTTCAGTCAGTTCAATGGTTTTTTTGTTGCTTTTTTTTCTAGGTAATCTTGCTCACAGAGAGAGAAACCAGCCAAGCAATAGATTCGGATGAAAACTGACCTTCCGGTAACAGAAGCCTGAATTCGCGGGAGGTGGGGGGGGGGGGGGGTGAATGTATCCGACCAAAAACACCGTGGGGTGCACTTAATGCGGGGAGGACACCCCCTCCCTGAAGTGTTGGTGTATGACGTATACCGATCCCCCCCCCCCCCCCCCTCCCTCTCTCTCTCCTCAGGAGGGCCTGGGATGTAGGAGGAGGAGGGGGTGGTAGTAGGGCTGGGGTGATTATCGTGGCTGAGTATCGCATCATCTGCTAGGCTGACAATACCAATTAGACCTTGTGACTGTCGGGGCCCTCCGCCCGCCTCAGTGCTTCTCAATTAGCCCGCCGCCTTGGCCCGGGCCTGAGCTAGGCAAAGTCCTTACAACACCACCTCCCCCCCCCCCCCCCATCCCCGATCCTCAATTACCCGGCCCCCCAAATTAATGACCCTCTAAACTGGTGTCTCCTCGCTGTGTACTTAGCCTGATGAGCCTGCCAACGGCCTGTCAGCGCCAAGGCGCTTGGGGCCCCCCCCCCCCCCCCCCCTTCCCCTTTGCCTCATCTCCGCGACCAATCAAAACCAAGCTCTTTTGATCATGATCAAGTGCCTCCCCTGCGCCGATGAGCCAATCAAAACCGAGCTCTCTCGATCGTGATCAAGCGCCCGACAAGGGCGCTCCGCTCCGTGATGTACGAGCTTGTTCCGGCTAATAGCCTCCGCGCAGCCGCCGCAAAACACATTTGTAACACTGGAGAGGCCGCTTTCACCTAAAAGCAGTTCGAAATAATTGGTTTCTATTGGACAATTGCCTGGAGTGTCTGCTCGGCCTCTCCCTCTAGAAACCCGGGGCAGACAGAAAAGTTGGGAATGGAGGGCGCGCTGTGGGGGGGGGGGGGGGGGGGGGGGGGGAGTTGGAGGGTCGGGTGGAGGGAGATAGAGAGGGACAGGCGAGAGGACGGGAAGGGGGGGGGGGGGGGGGCAGGAGGAACATAGAGCAGAAGCATCGTCCACATCATGTGCACACAGACATGGTCAAGCCCCAAGATCAATCTCTTCTTCTTTGTGGAGTCAGGAAAGTAGGGCAGATGCATCGATCATAAGAGTGGTAGGTGGAGGGGGAGGGATGGGAAGGGGGAAAAACGAGGGAAAGAGGGGTGGGGGTGGAATGGCGTCTAAGTCGAGCGAAGAGGTGGGTGATTGTCTAGACTGAGGAGTGAAGGAAATAAGGGTGTCTAGTAGGCTTAGGGGCAGAGGGGAGGGTCTAGGCTAGAAAGAGGGGAAAGGGAGGGGAGAGAAGGGTGTCTAGGTTTCGGGGGGGGGGGGGGAGAGAGGGGGGGAAAGGGTGTGGAGATTTAGGGATGAGGAGAGGAGAATATTTCCGTTGGAGAGGGAAGAAGGAAGTACTAAACAAAAGAAAGGCAAACACACACACACACACACACACGCACGCACGCACGCACGCATACACGCGCGCGCGCGCACGCACACACATAATCAGAGAAAGAGAGAGAGACGTTGGGTTTACTTGACCTCGAAACAAATTGACAAGCTATTGACAATACACCTTTCAGTGGTGTTCAAAACAAAAGAAACATTAGTAGGAAAATGACATTAACTCTCTCTCTCTCTCTCTCTCTCTCTCTCTCTCTCTCTCTCTCTCTCTCTCTCTCTCTCTCTCTCCTCTCTCTCTCTCTTTTTCACGTTGTCGATCTCCTTGACATTGTGTGTGCATGCGCGCGGGCGCGCGGGTGTGTGTGTTGTGTGTGTGTGTGTGTGTGTGTGTGTGTGTGTGTTGTTTGTGTGTGTGTGTGTAAAAGACAGAGGGAGAGATCTTACTTGTAAGCATGTGTGAGTGAGAGGGTGGGACAGAGAGAGAGAGAGAGAGAGAGAGAGAGAGAGAGAGAGATGTCCAATACAGTGTGGCTTGTTTTAGTACATATTTGTGTTTACAAGGATTAGACAAGATAGTAATGCAGATGTACACTCGAGGGACAAAGAGAGAGTCCGACGGGGAGAGAGCTTTGAAGGCCAGAAAAGGAGAGAGAGAGAGAGACAGAGACAGAGAGAGAGAGAGAGATTACCCTCTGTATTGTGGTTTGCTTCAGCAAATAATTTAAAACCAATTGACAGAATACTAATGCAGATGTACACTCGAAGGCCAGAGAGAGAGATAGAGAGAGAGACAGAGAGACAGAGACAGAGAGACAGAGACAGAGAAAGAAACAGAGAGACAGTGAGAGAGAGACAGAGACAGACAGAGAGAGAAAGGCTCTTGAGGGCCAGAACAGAGAGAGAGAGAGAGAGAGAGAGAGAGAGAGAGAGAAAGTTTTTATGGTAGCAGCATGTTGCTCAAAAAAATCCAAAGAAGAAAA
>JADBJO010001129.1:457500-460000 GCA_016801955.1 Conus betulinus
CGGACAAATGATTGAAAACATGGACACTTGTTTTGGGCCACATTACGTGGGAATGGACTTTATGTTGATGACATTCTCAATGTATTTCTCTCTCTCTCACACACACACACACACACACACACACACACACACACACACACACACACACACATACTGACACACACACAGGCGCGCGCGCGGGCACGCAGCATGCACGCGCACGCGCGCGCGTGCGCGCACACACACACACACACATACACACTCATTCACACACGCACACATAAGCCCGCACACGCACGCACACAGGGAGACAGAGATAGGGGGGAGAGAGAGAGAGAGGGGGGGGGGGAGAGGGCCAGAGGGAGGGTGAGGGACAGAGACAGGCGAGGAGAGGAGTGGAGTGGGAAGGGAGTACGTATGTCTGTGACCATGCGGATATGTGTATAAACTAACTCTCTCTCTCTCTCTCTCTCTCTCTCTCTCCCTCTCTCTCTCTCTCTCTCTCACACACACACACACACACACACATACACGGGCGCGCGCGTGCGCGCAATTACGCACGTGCACACACACACACACACACACACACACACACACACACACACACACACACACACAGAGTAATATACACACACACACATACGCTAAATATAATCACTCTTCGAACAATCCATCGCACTCACATGCTGACATGGTAAAACAGTGTTCGCCTGTTCTGCACCACCCACCACCACCACACCCCTTACCATCCAGTTTCTCTCCCCTAACTGCCCCCCACCCCCCGCCCCCCTTCTTCCCAACTCCCTCTTCACCCCGTCCAGCGCCCTTACCCAGTTTTTATCCTCCTTCCCCTCCCCCTTTCGGCAAGTGAGACAATGCTTCTGTTGTCTGTGTGGAGGTCAAGGACGTTCACAATACAGTCTTTATCAGCACTCTGCCTCTGTTTATCTTTCTCTGTAGGTCTGTCTGCCTGTCTTTCTGTCTGTCACCCCTGTCTCTCTCTTTCTCTCTGTCTGTCTATCCGTCTCTGTCTGTTCGTCTGTCTGTCTGTCTGTCTCTCTCTCTCTCGCTCTCTGTGTCTGTCTCTTTACTCCCTCCTCCCTCCCCCCCCCCCCCCCCTCTCAACCGACACCCCCCTCTGTAGAAAAAAAAGTGGAAATCCTACAGTGAAAATGCGAACAAAAAGCTGAATTGAGACTGCGAGCAGCCGAAAACTTGGGGGAAAGAGATAGAAAGGGAAGAAAAGGGGGAAAGGCCCATATCCCTCCTCCCTCTCCTCTCTCTCTCTCTCTCTCTCTCTCTCTCTCTCTCTCTCTCTCTCTCTCACACACACACACACACACACACACACACACACACACGCACACACTACACCACATCACACCCTACACCACACACACACACACACACACACACGCGCACACACAAAACCTCCTAAAGCCATAAATCCACGCGGCGTGTGCGCGCCTCGTCATCAGTTGTGTTGCTCACGTCATTAAGAATGCTAACGAAGCAGGGAAGCGAAGGCTGGGCCTACGCCAGGATCTGTCAAAGGCTAATTGTCTCGCTCCCCCTCCGCCCAGCCGAGCGGCAAAAAAGGCTAATGTCTTTCTCAGGCCCTAGATCTCGCGGGACGATAATTTGCGAGACTGATTCCGACAGACCTCGTCATTTTCTCCGCGCCTCATCACGCCCCTGTTATCGCACTCCGCACACACGCCACGCACTCACACACGCGCGCCGCGCGCACGCATGAACACACACGCACGGACGTCCGCGCGGAAGCACGAGCGCGCGCGCGCGCACGACACACACACACACACACACACACACACACACGCACACACACACACACACACACACACACACACACACACACACAACATACACACACACAAGCACGCGCGCGCGCGCACACACAAACACACACACACACATGCGCGCGCACGCAAGCACACAAACACACATGCACAAAGACAATTTCTCTCTCTCTCTCTCTCTCTCTCTCTCTCACACACACACACATACACACACATATATATATATTATATATACATATATATATATATATATATATACACATCATATATATATATATATATTTTTTTTTCTGTCTCTGTCTCTCGCTCATTCTGTCTCTGTCTCTCTCTGTCTCTTATAGGTACACACACATATGCAACACAAACACACATACACACACACACACACACACACACACACACACACACACACACACACACACACACACACACACACACACACACACACACACACACAGAGTCTCTCCACTGACCTTCTCTCGCTAACTTTCTGTCTCTCTCTTACTCACTCTCTCTCCCTCCGTCTATCTCACTCATTCACTCACACACACACACACACACACACACACACACACACACACACACACACACACACACACACACACACACACACACACACACACACACACTCATCCACACACACACACACACACACCACAACACACACACACACACACACACACACACACATCCACTAACCA
>JADBJO010001129.1:470000-472500 GCA_016801955.1 Conus betulinus
GTGTTGACGCTCTTGCACAGAATGTCACTTTAGTACTGACGCTGTTGCACAGAATGTCACTTTGGTGCTGACACTCTTGCATAGAATGTCACTGTGGTACTGACGCTCTTGCACAGAATGTCACTTTGGTGTTGACACTCTTGCACAGAATGTCACTTTGGTGCTGACACCCTTACACAGAGTGTCACTGTAGTGCTGACACTCTTGCACAGAATGTCACTTTGGTGCTGACACTCTTGCACAGAATGTCACTTTGGTGCTGACGCTCTTGCACAGAATGTCGCTTTAGTACTGACGCTATTGCAAAGAATGCCACTTTGGTGCTGACACTCTTGCACAGAATGTCACTTTGGTGCTGACACTCTTGCACAGAATGTCACTTTGGTGCTGACACTCTTGCACAGAATGTCACTGTAGTACTGACGCTTTTGCACAGAATGCCACTTTGGTGCTGACGCTCTGTGCAGAATGTGACTCTGGTACTGAATGTCACTGTGGCACAGAATGTCACTTTGATACAAGTGTGACTTTGGTATAGAATGTCGCTCTAGTATAGAATGTCGCTTTGGTATAGAATGTCGCTACGGTACAGAATGTCGCTTCGGTACAGAACGTCACATCGTTACAGAATGTCACTGTGGCACAGAATGTCACTGTCGCACAGAATGTCACTGTCGTACAGAATGCCACTTTGGTACAAAATGTCTCCTTGGTATAGAACATCACTGTGGTACAAAATGTCACTTTAGTACAGAATGTCACCGTGGTACAGAATGTCATTTTGGTACAAAATGTCTCCTTGGTATAGAATGTCACTGTGGTACAGAATGTCACTGTGTAAAAAAAAAAAATGTCGCCTTGGTACAGAATGTCACTTTGGTACAAAATGCTGCCTCGGTATAGAATGTCCTCTGTTACAGAATGTCATCCCAGTTCAGAATATCATAAATTCACCCCGGTATATAGTGTCTTTATTGTACATAATGTCGCTTTTATAGATAATGTCAGTCCGGTACAGTACATCACCCTGAAATGTCATCCTGGTACAGAATGTTGCCCTGATAAAAATTGTCACTGCGGTAAAGAGTCACCCTGCGACAGAACGTCACCACGGTAAAGATTCACCTGGTATAGAATAACATCCTGGTAAGAATGTTACCCTGGCAAAGAATGCCACCCACACAGAATGTCACGTTGGTGCAGAATGTCACCTTGGTAAAGACTGTCACGTTGGTGCAGAATGTCACCCCCTTAAGAATATCACCTTCCTGCAGAATGTCACCCCGGTAATGAATGTCACCCTGGTTCAAACTGTCACCCCGGTAATGAATGTCACCCTGGTACAGAATGTCACCCCGGTAATGAATGTCACCTTAGTACAGCGTGTCACCCTGGTAATGAATGTCACCTTCGTGCAGA
Organism: Conus betulinus; assembly: GCA_016801955.1. Lineage (NCBI taxonomy): Eukaryota > Metazoa > Mollusca > Gastropoda > Neogastropoda > Conidae > Conus > Conus betulinus. Next base: position 471,420 of record JADBJO010001129.1, read on the forward strand.
ATGTCACCCCGGTAATTAATGTCACCCTGGTACAGAGTGTCACCCTGGTAGTGAATGTCACCTTGGTACAGAATGTCACCCGGTAAAGAATGTCACCCTTGTACAGAATTTCACCCCGGTAATGAATGTCACCTTGGTACAGAATGTCACCCGGTAAAGAAAGTCACCCTGGTACAGAATGTCACCCCGGTAATGAATGTCACCTTGGTACAGAATGTCACCCGGTAAAGATGTCACCTTGGTACAGAATGTCACCCCGGTAATGAATGTCACCTTGGTACAGAATGTCAGCCGGTAAAGAATGTCACCCTGGTACAGAATGTCACCCCGGTAATGAATGTCACCCCGGTAATGAATGTCACCCGGTAAAGAATGTCACCCTGGTACAGAATGTCACCCCGGTAATGAATGTCACCTTGGTACAGAATGTCACCCTGGTAATGAATGTTACCCTGGTACAGAATGTCAAACCAGTACAGAATGACACCACCCCGAAATAATCATGTGGTATAGGATGGCATGTCCCCCCGGGACAGAGTGTGACACCAGCTCTGTATGTCACTCCACAGTTGAGAATGCCATGCAGAAAAATAAAAACAAAACAGGCTGTATCTTCCACACGCTGAAACAAGCGCAGGTGTGTTTTATACTCCTCTTCTTCTCTTTGATCACCTGAGTTTAATTGTCCTTCTGTCTTTTTCTGTGGATTTTTACCCCATTCCTTTTTTCTTCTCCTGATTTAATCTTTTTAATTTTTCTCCGATTTTTTTTTTCAATTTTTTTTTTCTGTTTTCTCTCTGGATTTCTACCAGTCCATTTCTTCTCCCACTTCCAACTTTTTTTTTCCCCTCCGATGTGTCCTTTTTTTTTTTTTTTTTTTTTTTTGTTCTTCTTTCACCTCGTTTTCTTTTTCTCTCGATTTTTACTTCTTCTTTTTTTCTGCTCCTTTGCTTCTCCTCTCGCTCACCTTCTGTGTCTTTTCCTTCATTTCGCCCCCTTCTCCTCTTCTTCTTTGATTACGTTGATGTCTTTCATGGAAGTGAATTTGTTTTGTAACATCTAATAGAATTTTTTGTTTAAT
>JADBJO010001130.1:0-11212 GCA_016801955.1 Conus betulinus
AGAACCACCCCTCACCCACCTTTTGTGAACGAGAGGTAGTAAAGGTGAGAGCGCTTTGGACAGGCTCGTGGCATCGTGCCAACAGCGACAGCGGGGTGCTGAGGGAAGAGTACGTGAGGTTAGTCATGTTAACGCGTGGCACTTTGGAGGGGTGAGAACGCAATATTGAATCGTCAAGAAAACTAGTTAATAAGGCTTTTGTATTGTGATCACTCAGCTGCCTCTGTCGAATATGCATGAGGTCAGTTGTATGGACACCTACTGTTGTAGACAAAATTGTGCTTTTACGTCAATATAGGCAGGCTGTGATAGTTTGATGATAGTGTGTGTAAGTCATGGTGATGTAACTAACACTACATAGGATGACAGCTGACGCGGTGGGATACAACTGGTAATTATGTATGTTTACGTTGTGTATTCATTGGACGTCTTCAATCGGAAGCCTCTAATTGTTCCGCTTCAGGAAGATACAAACCGTTGTGTAGTTTCAGCTGAGTCGTCGAATCTTATGACATTGACAGTGTCGGATTTGTTAGGTTTAATCAAACGCTGTTACCACAGAAGGACAGACGTGGACAATAGCCCATCCTTACGGCAGTGGTTATGGGCCCTTGCGGTCAAACTTATTTTTCAGTTCTCTTGCTCTATCGGTTTTTGTTATTTTTTTTTTTTTTTGCTTCTGGTCTTTTAGGGCCAATGAATACGCAGGAAACACATAATGCTCAGGCGCAGCCGTTCACATGCTTGTAGAGACGTTTATTAATTAGGCACAGGACCCAGAATACTGATTCTGATTGGGTTTTTTTTTTTTCATATTTTCCCCACGTCGGATCCGACAGTGTAATATGATGTTTTTTTGCTTATCTGAGTGTTGGCAGGGAATTGAAAATGCTTTTAAGGGTCCCAGTAAGACTGGCAATAATCAAAACTGACAATGGCACATGTTCGTCAATTAGAAAATGCCTTTTCTTGTTTTTGTATGGGGTCAATGTTTTGCAAGTATTTAAGAACTTTGCCGTTCTCACACCGACGAAAAAAAAACATCGTGTCTAGGGTCTACACTGACTGACTACTTGAAGTGTTGTTTAATCTGGTAATAAGCCACATCGGAAGTGTTATAGACGGAGGATTGTGGAGTAAAGGTCTGCTTTTCCACCCCGTCAAGTGTTTCTGTGTTTCCTGCCCCTCTCAGTCCAAGTTTCCTACCCATCATGAGAAAAATCGCACAAACGTTGCACGAGTTGTTCCCGATTGTCTATCATGGGGCGGGTCTGTTTGACGAGATCTTGGGAATTGTACGGAGAGGCAGTGTTGGGTGAAATGTGTCTGGCCACATCTGGCGTCTTTTCATGTACTGGGCGCATAAGCCTCGCATATCATAGCGCTTTACTATTCTGTTTAATAACGGTTACCATACTACGGGGCAGTCTCTCGGATCTTATTACTTCTTACTTCTTTTTCTTTCGTCTTCGTAGTCGTCGTCGTCGTCGTTCGTCGTCGCCGTCGTCGTTGTCGTTGTCTTTCTTCTTCTTTTCTTTCTTCTCTTCTTCTTCTTCTTCTTCTGTTCCTCCTTATCCTCCTCATCCTCCTCCTCCCTCCTCCTCCTCCTTTGTCTTCTTCTGTGTCCTCCCTATAAGTAAAACATGTTCACAACTGACAGGGTGGGCTTTGCCTCTATGATTGCCCGAAAGGGATCTGCATGTCTGCAGCAGACTCTCCATGCTTCTCCAATTTTCTCTGCCTCTCTCCAACTGAATTATTCCTGTCCGCATCCGTTTGCAGACACACCACACACACACACACACCGCACACACACACAACACACATACACACACAAACACACACACCACACACACACACACACACACACACACACACACACACCCCACACATGACACGTGCGTGCAACACACAATGTGTATGTGTATGCGTGCGTGCGTGTGTCGTGCTTTGTCTGTGTGTACGTGGTAATGTGTGCGTGCGTGTTTGAGTGTCTGGTCTTTGTCTGGTGTGTGTGTACGTATGTGCAGACATGTGTGTGTTGTGGCACCGTTTGCCTGTGCCGCCCTGTGCGTGTCTAGTCATCGCTGTATGTGTGGGAGAACTCTGTGTTCACCTATGTGCATACAATGAATGTGTGTTTGTATGTATATGACTGTATATAGAATGTGATGTGTGTCCTGCCCAGTGCGGTGTGTGTCGCGACCTGTGTGGACATCGTGTGTGTGGTGTGTGGTGTGTGTGTGTCCCCGTGGTTTGTATCTACACAGCCATCCGTTTCTCTACATTCGGTTCCCCGGAACACAAAAAAAAGAAAGAAAACTCTGGTTCATCTGACGGTGAAGTGCTTCGCCAGGCTGGACTTCTGAGAGTGATACCACCAACGGTAACCTCCGCAGGATATCAGCGATTTGGCACCATCAAAGGTTTACCAAAAGCTGCCGTTGTAATGTTGGACGCCAAATCACACAACAATCTTTTAAGCGTATGGAGTGGAATGTAAACATAGGATTCCTTATTCAAGTGGATACGCAAACTGACATGAGAAATAGGAAAAGGTCAGGCTCATAAAACAAACAACAAAAAACAAGAAAACACACGCAAAAGCAAAACAAAACACAAACCAGCCAACAATAACCGATCAACAACGACAAACCTTTGTCTTCCACATTTGAATTCCACGGCCGTGATTTCGAGATTTTAGAGCTGTGGACTCATGAATTAGGAGAATAGGCAGGGGTCCGGGCGAGTGTGATAACACGCACGAAAATCATAAAAACATGACGAGAGAATAATGATTGTGACCCTTAGTTGCTTTTCTCTCAGACATCATTTACTTCAGGGGCCAGCCAACAACACCAACGAACAATCAGTTAAAAAAGGAAAAGTTCTATATACTTTTTGCTGTGCATTTTTCAAGCGTTCATTTATCTTCTTTGGCCAAGTTTCAATGTATCTACCCGCCCGCATCTACCGACCCCCACCCCACCACGCCCCCCCCCCCCCCCCACCCCCCCCCCCCCCCCCCCCGCCCACCCCCCCCCCCCCCCCCCCCCCCCCGGGGGTTTCTCCTTGCCCAATCCCTCCTAAGGAACACTTTCCTTCGCCCCCACCGCCCACCCTTTCCCCCGTGTCGCCTTCACGTTTCCCTACTTCCAACACGAACCCACAACATAACCAGTGTCCACAATCCCGATTGTGAAACCATTCAAAGAAAACGACCGACATCTCCAAAGTTCACAAAATAATTACAAAAACACAGCCGCGAAGCGCACACTTTCTGGCACGCACGCCCGCATGCACGTATGCACGCATGTACTCATACACGCATGTACGAAGCACGGGGACACACAAACACACGACACCACACACACACACCGCACACACACCACAGCACACACACATACGCGAGACGGCAAGCACCATGCTGCACAAAAACTGGCTGTGTACACACAGCACACACAACACACACCACACACACAAACACACACGCACGCCACGCACGCACAGCACGCACGGCACGCACGCACGCACGCACCGCACGCACGCCGCAGCACTACACACACCCCACACCGAACACACACACACAACGCACGCACGGACGGACGGACGCACGCACGCACACACACACTGGCAACGCAGACACGCACGTTAATGCGCGCACCACCACACCCACAAACACACCACAGACAAACACACACACAGAGGCAAGAAGAAGACGGAAGAGACAGTTCTGCGAGCTTAACTGTTCGGACGCCCGAATTTCGGTCTAAAGAGGGTCATGTCGGTATATAAGAGATACAGAAGGTCGGGCGGAGGTCGGCGGGACCCATAATGGTCTGCGCGATAAGGTGGTAATCTAAGACGCCAGTTTTTCGGTCTTCAGATGTGACAGAAATTCATTCGGTCTGGCTTTGAGCGTTAGATTGATGGATGCCTCTAATCGGAATCTCCTCCATGGACTAAAGAAGGATGTCACATTGGACGGTTTAGCCGAGAGCTAGAGAAACATGGTTCAATGATAATATCTGGAAACTTTGTTGGCTGGCCTGTGCTGGTTGGTTCTTTTGTGTTTAGGGTCTCCAGCTAATTTTCGACGGTGATTTTGGGGACGCGTACTTAACAATAAAAAGTAAACTATAATACACCTCAACTCACTCTCCACCTCCACCCTCCCACCCTCGTCATTCACCCCCACAGAGAAGAAACATTGAAAATGAGCCCCCCCACCTGACATAGATATAAGTGCGTATATCAAATTACATTGATAGGAAACATAGAGATAAACAAAGAGAACAGAAAAATGAATAAATAACAAACACATGAATAGTGCAATAAATAAGTAAGGAAATGGGACAATCGAATAAAAAACACATAGATAAATGAATCAATATATAACTAAAGTCAACACCCATCATTGTTTTTTTTATTCAAACATGGGGTTAAGTTTGCATCGTTACTGATGGAAAAATCACAATGGATGCAAAAAACGGTGCTAAAATAAGGTCCATTGGTGAACTGTCTGTTGTAGAATGTTTTCAAACTGTGTCACGACAGCTGTTCAAACTGAGTAGAAGGGCCCCCCCTATTTTCTCGGACAGGACTGTAGCTCTGGCCTTTGGCGTCTGGAAAAGGAAAGCAGCGAGCAATGTTGAAAAAGAGACTAGAAAGACTTTAACTCTCTTTCTGCGCCACAGTATCAACAAGGTACCAAAACGATCCTATGTTACTGTCGCCAAGATACACCAAGTCCTTGGACCACAAACTGCACGATTCTTTTCTTCTCTGGTCCACGGAACAAAAGAAGGAAGCATACCAGCCGCCGTAGCGAAATGGTTAGCGTCGCGCGGAATCCCGGCTGGGAGGTCGTGGGTTCGATTCCCATCAGAGTCATGTGGATTTTTTTTTCTGCTACACGACCGGCGGGGGTCCTACCAGAGTTGAGTTTGCTACAGGCTTCAGTTGGGAAGACTGGGACCGCACAGTCGAGTTCCATCCATTTAATGGATGCGTCTCTGAGAGTGTTGCTCAAATTTTCAGACCAACACTGCAGGTGTCTGTATCTCTCGGGTCTGTTTGGGGTGGCCGAGATATGTTATAGAAGGAAGCGTAGAGTACAGCCTTCTCATGCAGTCTCAGACCGGAATGGAAATCTGTAGCATCCATCTTCATCATCTTCATTCTCATCGATCAGCATAAAAAAAGGAAGGAAGCAGCACACTTTGAACAGGCACAAAGTTCCCTTTATTTCACCAAAATTGGCTAGATAAATGCTTTAGCAGAAGCTAGACATATCGGTATTTTCTTCTCCTTCTTCTCGAACACTCCCTTACGAATGCTACCGTGCGCTGTAGGTCCCCAAGGATACTGGAGAGCTTCCTCTCCACTGATGTTTGTTCCCGTCCATATCTGTCGTCTTAGAGCTTCATGCAACAGGCAATCCTGCAGTAGATGTGCTGTTGTCATACTGCCGTTCTGGCATGGGCACTGTGTCTGACTGACCGATCCTGAACTTGGTAAAGAGGTGATCGTTCAGGCGGTTGTGGGCCTGTCCGCAGCCTGGAGATGGCCACCTGCTCTGATCTGTTAGTGGTGGTACGGGTCATGTCTATTGAAACATGGATTGCTCCTGCAACCACTTGCTCTGCTGTCTGGCTTTGATGATTGTCTTGGCTTCCTGGAGGGTTGAACAGAGTGACTGTCAAATCAAACACCTCAGGGACACACGGAGTGTCCGCGACAGCTATAGCGTGCCAAGGGTTAAGGAAGTGTTAAAAAGTGAAGTGACACGGTGATGACGTCAGATTCCTTTTGTTGTAGACTGTCATTGGAAGGCGTCGTTTTCCTGGGCTCGTGTCTTTGATCGAAATTCTGGTCTGGACTTACTATTTTTTGACATTGCTGTTGCTGCTGTTGCTGCTGCTGCTGCTGCTGCCACCACTGCTAGTATTACTACTACTAGTGCTGCTCTTTTGCTGCCACTACTGTTTCTATTACAACTACTAGTGCTACTGTTGCTGCTGCTCCTCCTCTTCCTCCTCCTCCTTCTCCTCCTCCTCCTCCTCCTCCTACTACTACTACTACTACTATTGCAACAACAACAACAACAACAACAACTACTACTACTACTATTACTGTCATAGTTTCATCAGCGTTCTCATCCTACGTAGTGTTACATTCATCGCTAGTATTGGTATTTCTTCCTTCTTTCTCATTAGTGTTACTAGTGATCTGTTTTTACTGATCGGTAATGGCGATGTCATCTTCTCAACATTCGTTCCTCACACATATCGAATACAGGCACGCACGCCCTCGCGCGCAACGTACGTACACGCGCAAGTTCGCGTGCGCGTGCGCGCGCGCCCTCACACACACAGACAACACACACACACACTCACACACGCACGCACGCACGCACGCACATTCTCTCTCTCTCTCTCTCTCTCTCTCTCTCTCTCTCTCTCTCTCTCTCTCACACACACACACACACACACACACACACGTGTGTGTCTACACCCATATACGTAATATATTAAAAAATCTTAAGGTGCTCAACCCCTTGGGGAGCAACATCTGTTAAAAATAGTATGATAAAAGGAAGTTTTAAAAATCAACAGATCTGTTTCGAGCCAGCGCTCTCGTCAGGATGGTTTTGGGGCGCCTACTGCCGGTGTTATATGGCCTGATGTCACTGTTTGCACGTGCGGATTGGCTGCACGTATGTTCGGTTTTTTGGGTTGTTTTACAGTTCAGGGTGCGTTTGCTGACAACGATTTCCATTTGTGCTGCAGTTGTTTACTATTTTCTACTTTAGTATTTAGGGTTGCTAAGTATGGTTTGCATAGTATTAACCATTTTTCTGTTGAACATAGGTTGCATCTTTTTGAAATGTTGTTGTATGGTGATGCCCTTTTTATGATTTTCCAGGATATGTTATAGTTTATTTTTTTGTCTTTAAGTCTCCAAATATATTTGCTCAGTTCTGTTTGGTTTTTGTATTTTTCTTTGTTGAATGACTGTTTATGGTTTGCGTATCTGGTTTGAAGTGATTTTCAGTGATCCCTATGTATGTTTCTTTTTCATTTTCTGATGTCACAGTGGCTTGGTATACAATGTTGTTATAGAGGCATTTGTTGCTTAAGGGACACTTCTTTTTTAGCACAATTGCAGGATTTCCTTTCTTCACCCTTCTTTGCTGTGTTGCTTTTCATTTTGTTGGATGAATCAATTATATTTTTAAGGTTAGGCATGCATGAATATGATAGTTTGATGGTGTTCTTGTTGAATATTTTGGACAATTGTGTTCTTTTGGGAAGGATGCTGTCAAAATTTTGAAAAAATCTTTTCCTACGTTTGTTTTTACTCGTCCATCATATGGAGGGTTGTACCATGTGATTTCCTTTTCCTGCTTTTTTTGTTTTTGTTCATGTTGTTATCTGGGTTGTATTGTAGTTTGTAGCTGTAACCACTTTTTTGCAATGCCTCTTGGTATTCTGCTGCTGCATTGTTGAATACTCTTTCATTATGTGACAGATTAGATAATCTCTTGTTTATGCCATTGGGTATGGTTTTTAGTATAGATGGTGGGTGGTTGCTATTGATGTTTACATAAATGGGTGTGTCATTAGGTTTCTTGTATGGTTTATATATGTGGTTGTTGAGGTCAAGTGTTATGTCTAAGTAGTTCACTACCTTTTTGTTTGCTTCGATGGTGATTTTTAAGTTATGGTTTTGGAAAATTTTGCATAGTTCTTTTTTCTTGTTTTCAATGGTTCTTGGATTGTTGTTTAGCGCGGCGAGGCCGTCGTCTCTGTACAGTCCGACTTGTTTTCCGAGTTGCTTTTGGATGTTGGATAGTATAAACAGTCCGACTAGTTCGCATGTTTCGGCACCGTCATACGATCCCATGGTCACATCAAATGTTGAGTTTTTATTCGTTTTCTTGATCCATGTATCATTTCTGCTGTAGAGTAAAGTTTTCTTGGTGTGGAAAATGATTTCCATTTCTGACCCTGTTATGTCTGTGTGTTTATTAGCAAATTTCAGAGCTTTAGTGAGTAGCTCTTCGTCTATGGATGGGTAGAAGTCTACTATGTCGAATGTGATGAATACTGTGTTCTTCTGTTTGTTAAGGTTTTTGAACCATTGGATAACTTCATATGTGTTCTTCCAGAGGTTGTATTCAGTGTTTGATTTTATGTTTTTTATGGGCTTTTTCTAAGATTTCTTACTTATTTTGCCCAGTTCAGATTTAGATGGGTTTATTAGTCTACATGTTGGGTTGTTGTGGAAATTGGGTTTATGGTCTTTAAGGGTTATGAAGGCTTCTTTTATTGCAGTTGTTTCCACCCTGTCACCTAGATCCATGTGGTGTACGAGTTCTTTTTCTTTTTTTCGGATGTTGTTGTGTATGGTTTTATCAGCTTTTTTGTAGTTTTTCTGAATGTTTTTATCAAGAAGTTGTGAGTACTCGTTTGGTTCCATTTTGTAGTAATTACTGGTTTTGTCAGCCTTCACGAATATTTTTTTTTGTATTTGTTTTTTATTCATTTTTTAATGATGTTTGGAAATCGTTGTTTGATTTTTTGAATTCTATGTTGGCTATCATTCTTTTCATTTTATCCTCAAAAGATTTCATTCATCTATGGCTGGTGGAGATCGCCATGATTTGAAGTCATATGTGTTTTGTCCTCTTTTTTTGCATTCGGATTCAGGAAGAAAAATGCTTTCCATCTCATGTTTCGTACGAATTTTTCAGTTTGTTCTATTAATCTTTTTAAGTAGAACTGCGGGTTGGAAAATGGTATATTTTTTGTCGATTGTCTAAAATTAATTTCCTCCATTTGAAATTCACCAGGCACAGTGCTCAACTTGAGGAGCTATTATTAAAAATACTGCTAAAAACGCCTAATAAAAATCTAAAGGTGCTCAACCCTTGGGGAGCAACATCTGTTAAAAATAGTATGATAAAAGGAAGTTTTAAAAATCAACAGATCTGTTTCGAGCCAGCGCTCTCGTCAGGATGGTTTTGGGGCGCCTACTGCCGGTGTTATATGCCTGATGTCACTGTTTGGCTCTCTTCAGGATGGTTTAGTGTCACTCACTGCCGGTGTTATATAGCCTGATGTGCGAGTTGGCTTCACGTGTATTTTCAGTTTTGTTTACAATTCAAAAAGTGTGTGTTTGCACGTGCGGGTTGCTGCACGTGTAGCTCGGTTCTCAAGTTATTTGTGGTTCAGGGTGTTTTGCTAACAACGATTTCCATTTTGTGCCTGCAGTTGTTTACTATTTCTATTTTGGTGTTTAGAGTTGCTAGATGTGGTTTGCATAGTATAAACCATTTTTGTTAAGCATAGGTTGCATCTTTTGAAAATGTTATTGTATGGTGATGCCCTTTTCATGATTTTCCAGGATATATTGTAGTTTACTTTTTTTATCTTTGAGTCTCCAATGTTTCTTTTCATTTTTCTGATGTCACAGTAGCTTGGTATACAATGTTTTGTAGAGGCATTATTGTTTAGTGGACATTGTTCTTTATTAGTGCAATTGCAAGATTTCCTTTCTTCACCCTTCTTTGCTGCATTGCTTTTCATTTTGTTGGATGAATCAATTATATTTTTAAGGTTGGGCATACATGAATATGACAGTTTGATGGTGTTTTTGTTGAATATTTTTGACAGTTTGTGTTCTTTTGGGAATATGGTTTTTAGTGTAGATGGTGGGTGGTTGCTGTTGATGAAAATGAAACCTTTCGAGGAAAAAAAATGAAAAGAATGATAGCCAATATTGAATTCAAAAAATCAAACAACGATTTCCAAACATCATTAAAAAAAACAAAATAAAACAAATACAAAACGATAAAAAAAAAAATATTCGTGAAGGCCGATAAAACCAGCAATTACTACAAAATGCAAACACGTACATACCATAACAGCAGCGAAGGACAATGTTAGGTAGGCATCCTAGGTCACAGCAGTGCTGGGCTAATGCACACATCACACATCTACTGAGTCTTCTCCCGTCAGACCCACGTCTTAACTCCTTCCATCTTAGTCAATGTTTCATTCATACCAGCCGCCATGGCGAAGTGGTTACCGTCGCGGACTCCCGGCTGGGAGGTCGTGGGTTCGAATCCCATCAGAGTCATGTGGGTTTTTCTGTCCCGACCGGCTCCTGCACCAGAGTTTGAGTTTGTTGTGGACTCAGCTGGGAAGACTGGGACTACACAGTCACACTTAATGGATGCGTTTCTGAGAGTGTTGCTCAAATTTCCTGACCAACACTTGAGGTGCCTGTATCTCTCAGGCCTGGTTGACGCCGGGGATATATTATGAAAGGAAGCGTAGAGTACAGCCCTGTCATGTAGTCTCAGACCGAAATGGAAATCCGTAGCATCATCTTAATCATCCTCATTCTCATCGATCAGCATAAAAAAAACAAACAAAAAAATGTCTCAAATTCTGTGGCCCTTCATGCTCTGCTCTCATGGTGACCTCAATTTCGATGTCCTCTCCACGTCTGTGGCCTTGGTTTGGTTCCGTCGGGGTCACCGGTTTCGGCGAGTCCATGGGGGGACTGTCGTTGGACGGACGTGGTGGCGCCCTCCGTAGGGAGAGTCACTCACGCCGGCTCCGCGACTAAGCAATTATGTCGTCAGTAGGGGGCTTAGTAGTATGTGGTGTCCTGCGTATGTTAGATCAGAACAGGCGCCACTGAACACCACCGAAGTGACTCGGCAGCAGTGCAGTGTCTCCTCCGGTGGGTTGCCTTTTAACGACTTGACATTAACTGCTCCCTGTGGATTGCCGGTGCCGGGGCTGTGGCGGAGCCCGACTGGGCTGTGGCTGTGGACGGGGTGTCGGAATGAGCGGCGTATGTTTTCCATGCATGGATATGCCTATTATGGATGTGTAAATATCTCCGCGCACTGTCTTCTTTCTGCGCACATGTAAGCTCTCTTATTAATTGAATAAAATGTGTGGAAAGAGAGAAAAAAAAAAAACAAAAAAAAAACTGCAGGCTGTGTCAGTCTTCGTGCATGATTTAAGCATAAAATCTCGTGAAGTTCTACACGGATTCATGTTTTAGCGATCATACGCGCAAACGCATGCAGCTGCTAAAGTTTAAGTCTCCATTATGAGGAGAATGTCCATCCTTGGTAAAAAATAACATTTCTTCTTTTTCCCTTCTTCGGCTGCCATCTGAAAACAGA
>JADBJO010001130.1:18403-25903 GCA_016801955.1 Conus betulinus
ATTGTCACTGACAGAATCTTAGTCAGACCATGGTAACCAGGCTTCAGAGGAAAGGATCTTTGGACTAGACCTACATAGTGAGATGTAGCACGCATATCAAATATTCCGGAAGATGCCAGATCCGGATACAGCATTACACGTCCACACTCATCCCAGTTCGGTATTATAAAGGTTTATCGTCTCGCTATAGGGTCGCATATGATATTCGTCTGCATCATTTCATTGTGTAGGCTGTACGTCCAAGATTCCAAGGCATGTTGCTACTCGTGCTTCCATGGAGAGGGACGACCTATAAACATTAGACCCGATTGAAATTACATGTGTAGCTTTCATGTCTACAGACTACTACTTGTGCGTGTGGCTGAAACCGCGCTCCAGACGTGTTAGTGTAGGGCAAAAAGTAGCCTGCGTGTGATAATTGTCATTGTCTGTCCCCTCCTTGTACTCAGTGTAAGGTTAATCACATTTTGCTTCATGCACAGCAAAGCAACCATGCACTCACGCCTAATGACGCACTCATAATCGGCTAGCAACGAACGTTGGCATAATATTCTTACAATCTGCGTCAATTCTTAAGTTACCTATTTATATATTTTTAAGTTGATTTTTATATTAGATGCTGTTGAATATACAGAACTACATAAGACTGGCCTAGAAGATCACCCGACCAAGTCATCTCCTCTCGTGAATTTGATCTGTAAAGTGCAATCGCTTGAATATATGTTAGTTGTTAGTATGGTACTGTTCTTAATCTGTCAAGGTAGTCTTGTTCTTTTGCTTACTTTGAGTGTACCACCTTGACATACGAGATTGAAGATTGGTGACGACGTATATTTTTGTGTAGATGTATGACCAGTTTTCTACTCACTAGCCCATGTAAGGTGGCAGGGGGGGCCATACTCCAACTTCTGGGATGTGCCCAATGCCAGGTTGTACGTGGTCCGATCCATACCAAGACCAAAGTGGCCTTAACTCATTCCGCAAAGCTACTACTGACGAGTGAGATTCACTACAGGTACTGATGCCGATGTTGTGCGTGCGTTCACAACACAGAACCCCAAAAATCGTTTGTAGTCTCATTCGAAGGACTATTGGGAATGGAGATCAGAACTACATGATTAACAGGACGGATGCAGAGAGAGAAAAATCGTCCCCTAGATAACCGAATTGAGAAGCATCTGCGTACCTCGAGATTACGAGTCCAGGCGCCAGTAGACCACCGTAGATTCGTGAGTCATACACCGAGCCCTCAGCAGGACAGTCATGAAGCTAGATGCACGCACGAGAAATCGTGAGATGAGACAGCATACCGGATAAAGAGATAGTCATCATAGACCGAGGACTAGAGAGAAGAGAGACCGCGAGGACATGACTGACAGTGGCAATAGATCCCTGAGCCTATTATTCACTAGATCTGATGGGATCCGAGATCGCGATGATTCGGCAGACAGTCAGATTCCTTTCTAGCTGTCACATTCATGTCATTCTCTTACGTGTTGTGTCGACAAATCAGTCTTATCGTCTTCCCTGATAGAGCAGACAGAGCATCTCGTAAGAGAGAGTTTGCAGTAATGTACAAACACGAGAGCAGATCGAGAATGTAGCATGGTATCGAGAGACTGTCAAGGACAGTAGGACTCGATCGCATCAACAGCCTGTCTTACGAGACTATCAATATTCAGTTACTTTCTAGCAGGCACAGACACTGATGAGCACCTGTATGAGCCGACTATCCAGGTCTGACTACTGGCTGTTGTAATCGTGTTGTGGTGGGTTGTGAAAATCGTGCCATGTTTGCTGTGAGTGTGCTCAGCAGGCGTAGTACAAACGTGTAGTCTGTTGTGTGTGTGCATTAGCATGTGTGTGTGAGAGTTCGCGAGCTGTATGATCTCTGTGGGGTGGGGGGGGGAGGTGTGTGAGTGTGCGTGTGTAGATTCTGTGCTGTGTGTGCTGAGTGTGTGTGTGTGTAGAAGTGTGTGGGTGTGTGTGTTTGTGTTTTGGTAGTTTCATCTTTTTGGTTTTATTTACGTTTTTCTTTAACCTGTTTCTGTATTGTAAGTGCTTAGGATTTATGATGTCACATTAAGTGCCATCAACAATCATTACTATTATCATCATTATTGCTCACATTTCCTTTAGGTTTGTACATGCTAGTTTGCCTCTGAACTTAAATTCGCTCATCTTAGTCATTGATTCATATATTCCTCAGTTTTCAAACATCCATGCAGAGAGTGATCTCCACAACTTAGCGGATGTGGTGTAGCCTGTATGGACTAGTCCTCTTTGATGGAACTGAAACTGAAACTGATCTCTGAATTGTGACAGATTGGATTAATCAGACTGGATTAATCTCTCCTACGCAACCTCGTAATCCATCTGTGTTGTGTGATCGTCTAGTCTCTGTCAAATATACGCGTTTTAGCATTCGACATGATTTCTAATCACCTCTTAGGCACTGTACTTTATTACATCTGTCTGTGTCACATTCTAACCTCCTTCTAATTTGTCACGCCATGACCTATCCCCGCTGTTTCACCTACATGTCTATCGATGGAGTGTCCCACTCCAGTCTCTTCATTACGTGTATTTACATCTCATTTCCGTTTCACCTCCTCTTTCGCTGTTGCCGGCAGACCTTCTCTCTGGCTTCCCCATTCTCTCTTTCAACTTGCCACGTCTCCGATCTTTATGTCCTCCGGTCTGATCGATTCCTTATCGACGCCTCGTCGAAATCTACGACAGGCCGTAATGAACGAGGGAGCTGGTACGCAGAGACGGAGGGTGTCTGTCTCTATATCTCCAAGCTTACCGCGTGATGTATTGTTCTCTGTCCTGTATACCTTAATAATCTTTTCAGTGCCTGCCGTCTACCATTGATTCTCTCTCTTTCGCCTGTCCCAACTCCCCTAATTCTCACTTCGTGTAAGCAAATGCGCGATCACGCACGCTGACACAAACAAGCGCGCGCGCACGTACGCAGGTACGCATGAACGCACACACCCGCGCAAAAACAGAGAGAGAGAGAGGGCGGGGGAGGGAGTGAGGGACGGATCAGAGATAGACAGACGGACAGACAGACAGACAGACAGACAGACAGACTTACAGGCATGCAGAAGGAGAGAAACAGACAAAAAGTCGGAGAGTGTGGCGGATAACTGGGCAGAGAAATCATGTTATTGGCAAGAAAGCGACAGCATCCAAAGCTGGTTTACCATTTTGTTCACTGTCTTCTAATGAAGCAGGACAATAAAAGGATCGATTTTGTTTCACTCTTATCAACACGAACATGCGCACACGCACGTGCACATTCGCGCTCGCACACTATGCACACACACACACACACACACACACACACACACACACACACACACACACACACACACACACACACACACACACACACGCACGCACGCACGCACTGTGTGTCTATCTGTCCATATCTTATGAAGAATTCCCAAGAGGAGGAGAAGGAGGAGGAGTGGAGGAACAGGAGGAGGAGGTGGAGGAGAAGTACAGGAGTGACACGAAGGTTCGAAACAAGGAGAATTATGGAAACAAAGCTACAAATGAAACAGTAAAATAAATCAATAATGAATCAAATGAATAAATAAGTACATAAATAAAACGAATATATACATGAACAAATGAATGAAAAATGAATAAGCTAAAACATCAACAAATAGAGAGTATGAAAGAAAGAAAGAAAGAAAAAACAAACAAACAAACAAACAAGCAGACAACACACAAAGAAGCACAAGAAATAACAATGATGAATACTTCTACATTCCACCGCAGAAAGATGTTCTGTAGCAGCTGTACAGAGGTTGAAAGTAATTGACGATTACACTGAATCTGCAAACCTAAGGATGTCAAGGTCAGCTATCGGACTTAGCAAGCCCTTTATGCTGATCGTGTAGAACTAAAATGCCACTTTTGTTTGTTTGTTTGTTTTTTTAACAGGACAGGGCAACGATGCAAAGTCTGACACAGCTGCGCAAGCCAAAATACCAACACACAGCTGTGAGTGCAAAGTAACGCTAAATGAATGAATATGTTAATTTTTCTTAAGATGTCAAACGTAACACACACAGTACATACTCAAAACACCGGCTTTTTTTTTGTTTGTTTGTTTTGTTTTGTTTTGTTTTGTTTTGTTTTGTTTTACAGATGGTTTTTTTAGCAGAAAGACCCATCTACAAGAGCACAGAGAACGGAATTTGGCTTGATGATATAGATCAGTGGTACCTTTTTCACCATCCGATCCTTTTATAATTATGAAGATGTCACTAAATGATAGACGATGTACAATTTCAGCCATCGTTTTCTCCCTTTGTTGTTGTTTATCTCTCAAACCGCTCTTGTTCTTCAATCTGCGGTGGGAGATTTATCTTTTCACCAGTATGTTTCACGTCTACGGGGCTATGCAAAAACTCCTAAACATCTTCTTTTTTTTTTTTTAAGTTTGCTGACTGTAGGCGTTAACTGATGCATAAGAGCACATGTGATATTAGTGGGGCACCAAACAAAGGAGACAAACAAGTTACACAAGAGGTATGGTGCGTTTCGACCTGCTGGTCTTCTTCAGGGAGGACAGACTGCAAAGACATTGTTTTTTTTTTGTTTTTTTTTTTTTTTCAGTTTGTCAACAGCCTTTAGTTAAAGTCAACAGTGTTCTTCCAAGTTCCATGGGAGATGACGGAGCAAGCAGTGGCTAATGTACTAACATTCCTGTGTTGTGTTTGTATGTGTGTTTCACAATGTTCCATTTTGACTGATGAGTGGCAACATAACTGCTCGGATGTGTAACACAACAGTACGCTTGTTTGCAGTAACATTAACAGAAGTCGGAGCTACAAAAAATTACAGAGGCCGGTATCGCTTCATAACCTGTTCGTACCTATACAGAACACTTGACCACAGAAGAGATGTTCGGAACTATGCAGTTTATTAACTTCAGAATTTAAAAAAAAATGTATTATTGAGTCCGCCACACAACAGGCACAAGCAAATTACAAGACAAAACACGACACGTTTGGACCTCTTACGTCTTCTTCTTCAGAAGATAGAATATTCAAGACAATGAAAACAAAGGGCGAGCAATCACTCATCTTCTCAAATTCAGCACAAGATGAGTGTTGAATGAAAACGAGGCTGTTGGGAAGAGGACAATGAGAGTTAAGATAATAATGATAGCAATAACATTAATGATGATAATGAAATTATAAAAAAAAATAAAGATACTGACACTTTGGGTGATAATATGACGATGGATTACAGTTTTTTTGGTTTTTTTTAATGTAAAAACTAATATGTGATGGCATTCGCATGGCGTTTCTCTCTCACGTAGGAAAGCCCCAGGGTACTTTCACTTCCAAGTCAAGTATTCCAAGATGTTCACACCAGGCAGATTTCTGTGGTTCTTTGGCGTAACGTGAATCATGATTAGTGAAGCAGTGGAGGAGGGGCAATGGGTATCTGGCCCAAATAGCAGTAGGATGAAAAAGAGAAAGCACACAATTATCACCCAGGAGAGAAGGGGAGTGAGCGTCGTGCATATGCAACAAAAAGTCATAGTCTGACACTCACTTATTCATGAATTATTCATAGACTTGCCAGAGAAACTCTTGATGGGCGTAGCTGTACTGCCAAACGATGAGTTAATGCAGTTTAGCTGCATGATAAATATCTTCATACCCTGCGACCAGGCAAATCTGTATCCTTTCTTTTCAGACTGTGATTTTGTATCTTTGCATGCTAAGTTGCTTTACATCTAATTCATGTTAACCTCTAGCCCAGTCGACCACGCCAGACACTCTAACCCAATTAACAACGAGTGACAAAACTGTTCATGTAAATATGTAAAGATTAAAAGATTCATCGCTTTTTCAACTGTCAGCAAAAGATTGATACTAAAATATCCATCCTCTCTTTTTTATCACAGAAGATGAAATACACTAAACTCTTAAAGAAAAAAAAACAGAAATCAAATGGAAGTGGCATCTTTGGAAAAAGGACTCTGAAGAACCTGCCGTGAAGTATTCATGTTTTACGGGGTGCCATTCGCAACACTCGATGATAAAACAATTAGTGCCTAGTGGCTCAGTACACGCCGTCCACCACCCTGCATCTTCCTCTTTTACAAGTTGCCAATGAATGATGGGTGGGCGTTTGCTTGACCGTGTCAGTGAGCATGCGGGCGTGTCTTTTGGTGCTGTTTGGTGTAGTGTTCATCACATCAGTGATTATATTTAGTGCTATACATGGAGTTTGAGGTGCAAGAAACGAATTGACAAAAAGATAAGTTTTTGTTCTTCTAGAAATGCAAACAGAGTTTTTCCCCTTCCTGAGCCCTCGCATTTGCTTTCCTACTACCACCATTCATTGAGTCAGGGAAGCAAAAAGAAAGAAAAAAGGGGAGAGAGAGAGAGAGAGAGAGAGAGAGACAGACAAACAGACAGACAGACAGACTGACAGACAGACAGACCACACAGAGACAGACTGGCAGTCAGATTTAAAGGGGCGGGGGTGAGGTGGTGGTGGGGACCGTTGGGGCGCCACAGAAGCCTTTGCAACCAGCTTCCTCCACTCCCCCCCCCCCCCCCACCCCCCCGGTTCTCAGACGCTCTTAGGCAGTTGCTGAGTGTGAGGCCAGTCCATGCACTGATGTTGTCCTCCCATCTCTTTCTCTGTCTTCCTCTCCTTCTGCCTCCTCGCACGGTTCCTTGTATTAATGGTTTTTGGCGAGTCCTGTTGAACTTAATGCATGACCATACCATTTCCTTCTTTTCACTGTGGACTACAGGTCTTCGTAGAGTCCAATAGTTTGCTTTACTCTGGCCTGGACCTCCAAGTTGGTAATGTGGTCTTTGTATGAGATGCCAAGGATCCTGTGGAAGCATCTAATACCTGATGCCTGAATCCATCTCTCAAGTTTAGCTGTCGAGTCTACACCTCGTAGGCATAAAGGAATGTGACATTGACCAGGAAGCGCATCAGTCTGATCTTACACTTGTGGGACAGGCTCAGCAGATATACCAGTTTTCTTTGTTCACCTTCAGTCCATGTAGTAATAGCAGATGTCAGTTGAACTTGTTTAGAAGTCAGACAGTGCGTGTGATTTCTTTTCGTGGTTTGCGTGTCAGCTGTTATCATCGCGTGGTTTCCTTAAAAAGACTTTTTTTTCAACCTTACATGGCTCGGTGTGGTTTCAAGTTAAGCATGTTACCTTGCTGAAGTGTGATTCATCTATCTATGCACCCAAGTATGTATCCATCCATTAGTCTCTCTCAATCTCTGTATATGTATGTATAATAAATACATATACACGTGTGTGTGTGTGTGTGTGTGTGTGTGTGTGTGTGTGTGTGTGTGTGTGTGTGTGTGTGTGTGTGTGTGTGTCAGTCTATCCAAGCAAAGTATCTTCTTTCTATCCACATGACATGTAGCTATATATCTATGTATTTATCTATCCACGTACGTATCCATCCATGCTCTCTCTCT
>JADBJO010001130.1:33403-40903 GCA_016801955.1 Conus betulinus
GTGTGTGTGTGTGTGTGTGTGTGTGTGTGTGTGTGTGAGAGAGAGAGAGAGAGAGAGAGAGAGAGAAGAAAGAAGAAAGAGAGAGAGAGAGAGAGAGAGAGAGAGCGTGAGTGCGTGCGTGTGTGTGTGTGTGTGTGTGTGTGTGTGTGTGTGTGTGTGTGTGTGTGTGTGTACGTGTCTGTGTATCTGCATCTGTGTCTGTGTGTGTTTGTGTGGGTCGTGTGTGTCTGTGTCTACATCCGCTTCGTTCCCCCGTTCCTCCCGTACCTAATCTGGCAGCGGTACATTGAAGAGAAGGAGAGAGATCTGTAGCCAAAGATCGCTCTATAAGCATAGGAACAGATTCTCAGGAGTAATGTCCAGACAATGATGGCATCTCCCCCACGGTCCCCAAGCCAACATGCAGACCGTGGAGAAGCGATACACTCTCGATAGGCTGGATCAGAGAGGGGCGATCACTCACAGTGCACTGGACTGGACACACTTAGAGTTATCTTCCTTTACCAACTTTGTCATGGCACCGCTCGAAAAAATATGATGATGAAGAGAGAGAGAGAGAGAGAGAGAGAGAGAGAGAGAGAGAGAGAGAGAGAGAGAGAGAGAGAGAGAGGGAGATCACTTGATGTCATGTGTTTATCTTCAGTTCATTTGTTTCTCGTTTTTTATTTCTTTCTCTCTGGATTCTTTTCTTCGGTTTTCGGTTTTCCTTCTTTCTTTTTGTCTTTCGTTTTTTCCCTTTACATCTTTCTTTCACTCTCTTCTTCTTTTCTTCCATTTTTGTCTTTCTTTCTATCTGTTCTTCAACTAAACAAACAAAAACAAACCCAACACAAAACAATCCTTAGAACTAAGTGAAAGAAGAAAGCGACCAAACGAACAGCAACAGGGGCTGTAACAGCACAGGCAAGTGCATCCACAAAAGAAGTCAATAACCCAAGCATTGTCAGTGATGTCAGTGCAGAATGCTTTTACTTGCATCGCTTACGGTATAATACAATTGCCCAATGATTGACCATATCATATGTTGAGCAATATTAGTGGTGCGCAAAAAACACGTGCAGGATAACGCTTCCACCGTAACTGAAACAACTTGGGTAACATTTTAGAAGAGAAGGGGGTGGGAACTGTGAAGGAATAGGAGTAAAAAAAAAAAAAAAAAAAAAAGAGGGGGTCTCAATGTACATTTAACAGTCAGTAGCATATGGGAACCACGAAAGCCTGTGTTGAAAACAGAATGATTTCTATTGCCTGACCAGACGCACCTGCGGGACCCGGCCGATTGTATCGGTCTTCTCTGGGAGATATATACCACATACCATTCTCCGATACTATCACTATCATCACTACCCAAAAAAAAAAAAAAATCCGACCGCACCAAAGTGAAGGGTTAAAAAAAAATAAAACAATATGAAAACTGTGAAAGGTTGTAATCTGCATAAAAAACTTACATCATTATGGACACTTCGGAAGAAGTGATAAATGAGTGGGGGAGCTTTTTTGTTTTAGCTATGCTTGAGAATCTGCTGAGTCCTGGTGTCATTATCGTACAGGACTTTAGCAATAGTTCATCGTGTCTGGACTCTTGCTGCTGGGCACACTGCTCGTTGGTCATGACTTTTTTTCACAGACCAGTACTTGTACACTAATCTTTCATCGCCTATTATTTGCCGATTAATCATTTCAGTTTATAGACGAACACCCATCCAGTAGGTCTTCACCACCCAGTGAATCGGCTAGTAGTGACCCAATGGATCAATCAATCAGTTTAATGTACACTACATGCACACACTTGTGCGCCCCCCCCCCCCCCCCCCCCCCCCCACGCCCCCCCCCCCCCCCCCCCCCCCTGCATTGCTCAATGAATCAGACATTCAGTGAAGAAATTATTCAGTCAATAAGAGAAAAAGACATCCATATCAATACCGCTTTCCGTTCCACATATATCAAAGGGAAAGAAATAAATCATGAAAAGAAAAACAACCTTGGGCAATGTCACAAACTCTTTTTCCAAAATTGTCTTGGGGTATTTCACGAAAGAGCTGTGCAAAACTGTCCTTCATTTGAGGTTGATCTACCTCTGGCTGGCAGAAAGATTTGATATGCAACAATACGACACTTAGAAAACTTTTTTTTTCCAAAAGAGGTATTACCAAAATTCAACTTCAATATATTATTAAAACTAGTTTCTTTAGAAACCCCCTCCCCAGACGAACCAGTACAAAAGAAAATAATATAATTAAAAGTTGAGGTTCGTAGCTTTACACGTCATTGCCACCAGCAAGGGTTATAGCGTTCATTCAGAGATAACTTCACTTGGTCCAGAACTTGGCCCAGAACTTATCCCACCTGGGCCAGAACACCTGGTCGGTACACAACTGGTCTCGCACTCGGTACACAACCTGGTCCAGAACTCGGTCCACAGCTTGGTTCTGGAAGCAGAGAGCTTTGTGTAGCCCCCTCCCATTCTCCTTTCTCCTCTGGACAGAACCCAATGTTGGCTCAGTCAGTAAAAATAGAAAAAACCCTTGTAAACAGGGTTACAAGAACCTATAGTTTTTTTTTGTTTGTTTGTTTTTTAACCACTCATAAAGGCCTAGGCTTACTAAATCAATAAATCTAATCAAATTATTTGAAATGATCTGGACAGTTGCACAACAAAATTTCCCCTTGAAAAAGCCAGAGCTGCTTCTCACTACACCCATCAACATTGCAAATTATTTCACCCAAATAAAAGAACACGTGAACGATTACTTTGGTATCCACCAAATCACCAATCTTTTTTAACTGGTAGTCTCATTATGCAAGCACACTCAAGTTCACATGCGCACTGATAGCTTCACAAGACCTAGATGAAAAATTATTTATTCTCTCCAGGCTGCCCGTGAAAATTCACCTAAAGGACTATTGACCATAGCCCACTCTGGACTCAAGACAACAGCGGCCACAACTGCCAACCCAAAACCTGGCAAACTCCACCAAGGCAAGGAACTGGATCTACATCCGGCAGGCAACTGAACTGGTTTCAGCCACTCCTGGACTCAGCAAAACAATAGCAACAGTCAGTACCTGTCAGACCCCTGCCTCAGTACAACTCCACTAAGGTCAGACACTGGATCTACATTAACAGTTGACTGAACTGGTTTCAGCCTCCAGGAAACAAAAGTTTCATCTGACTTCACATCAACTGCAGTTCCCAGAAGTTAAACACCAACCGTCGTTCTTCCCTGTGCTCACACAAAACGTAACTCCCCAGAAAAGCAACTTCGCCTTCTGGTGATTCACAGCCACTGCACACAGAGCTGAAACTGCACCACAGAAGAACAGCAACAACAGCAGCGCCTCACAAGCCGCCACAACCAGATCTGTAGCTGAACGGAATAGGAAGGGATCCCAAAACCAGATCTGGAGACAGACGCTCTCCCAGAAGAATGCACTTTCTCTGACAAGGGGGAACGCGACGTCAACCACACAACCTTTGTCACCACCCGGGCACCAGCTAAATTAACTGGCCAGAGGGTTCCACCCCTCCCCTTTACGCTAGGCCTATGCAGATTCAGTTAGTGAGCTGTTCTAACCAACATTTTCCTTTCCCAGCAGGAGCAACACTTTTGGGCTGTGTCAGGAAGTTTGCTGATGATTACAAATATTCCACATATTCAAAAAAATTAAGAAGAAAGGAAGTATGAAGGAATAAAATTAAAAAAAAAAAAAAAGAAAAGAAGAGGAAGAGTTAGACAAAAAGCAAAGAAGAAATTACCATTTTTCGAGAAAAAGAAAAAAGAAAGAAAAAAAGAAAAAAAAAAAACCGCGTGGCTGATTGAATGAAAGAGAAAAAAAGTTCCGAAACTCAAATGTACATTTTCACATATTCAGCTTCTCCATCTTCCCGAAAAAAGAGACATTAATAATTGGAAATCCCGTTTTGGAAACTCAGAAATAAACTTGTTTGTCCTTACCAGCTGCCGTGCCTAAGTGGTTACCGTCGCAGATTTCCGGCTGGGAAAGCTGCTTTCAGATTTCCATCAACGCCATTTATTTCTGGGATCTGTCCGTCCCTCCAGCTCCTAGCCAGCGCTGAGTTTACAAAGGGCACCAATGAGATGACTGGAATCACGGTCGTGTTTCATCCACTTACTGGAGGCGCCTCTCAGACTGTTGCTCCATTGTCCTCAACAACAGTACAGGTGCCCACGTGTCTCTGGCCTTGTTGACGCTGGGATACATTGTAATGTGAGCATAGTGTACAGCTATGGGGTCCTGCCATTGGAGTCACTGCTCTCTGGTCATTACTTGTTTCACAGATGAGTTCTAAAAAAACTCATCTGTAGTTGCTTATTATATGTTGTTGATTAATTTTTGTATACAGACGAATAAATAGTCAATAGATATTCACTGCTCAATGAATCAGCCTGTCGTTAAAAAAATGGACCAGTCAATAATTAAGAGGAAATTGGGCATACAGATACAGATCGATACACACGTCACACACACACACACACACACACACACACACACACACACACACACACACACACACACACACACACCTCCCCGTTCTGCATTGTATAATGAATCAGACAGTCAACGACGAAATGAAAGGAGAAAAATGGACATGGAGATTAGAACCCTCACTCCCTGTGCACATGTAAAAAAAATCATCATAAGAGAAAGAACCTAGGGGTGATTTTCTAATAATTACACATTTTTACATTTGTAAAGAAGAAAAATGCAACGAAGGAAGGAAGAAAATAAAAAAGGAGAGAAGGAAAGTGATGAATATGAAAAAGCGAAGGGATTATTACCATAAAAAAAGAACAAACAAGAAAAATGCCTGGCTAATTCAGTGAAAAAAAAAAAGAAACTTCCAAGATTCAAGTGTATATTTTCACATATTCAGTTTCTCTACCTTCCCGAAAAAAAAAAGACACATTAATCATCAGAGATCCCATTTTTAGAAACTCAGATACGTCTGTTTGTCCTCACCAGCTGTCATGTCGAAGTGGTTACCATCTCAGATTTCCAGCTGGGAGACTTTCTGTTCGATTACCCTTCTGAGCTGTTCATTTGTGGGATTTGTCAGCTCCTCCTGCTTCCTAGTGAGGGCTGAGTTTACAGAGGGCTCTCAAATGAACTGATTGGAATCACAGTTGTGTTTCATCCATTTACTGGAGGCGTCTCTCAGAGTGTTGCACCAAGTCCTGAACAACAGTGCAGGTGTCTGCTTGTCACAGGCTTAATTGATACTGGGGCACATGATGAAATATTATGAATGTAAGCGTAGAGTATTGCAGTGCCGTGTCAGACCAGAATGCAGCACCACAGAATCATCTTCACCATTCTCATCCTCATCGATCAGCATCAGGAAAAAAAAAGGGGGGGGGGGTGTCTTTGTTCTTCTTGCATTTCTTTTAACATGTTCTTGTTCTTCCACTTTTTCTTCTCCTTCTTCATATATATATATATATATATATATATATATATATATATATATATATAGATAGAGAGAGAGAGAGAGAGAGAGAGAGAGAGAGAGAGACAGACAGACAGACAGACAGACAGACAGAGATATGAAATACTTATATAGCTCCTATTCTCAGCTAGAGACCAAGCTCTGAGCGCTTTTCAATCCACACTCGTTTACACAACGGGCTGCCTACCTGGGTAGTGCTGACTGAAGAGCTGCCAGCTGGCGCTTCGTTCAGTCGTTTCTCGTTTCATCCAGTCCATGTCATTCAATCTCGTTCACTCAATTTTTCCTTACTTCCTTCATTCTTCCCATTTCTTACGCAGGGTGCATGCTATGTGTAACGTGTCATCCATACCAACGGCCAAACTAGCCCTCTCTTCGGAAAGTTGGTGATGGGATTTTACGTGTGTGCAAGATGTTATGCGTGCGTTCACACACGGAACCTCGGTTTATAGTCTCATTCGAAGGACTACTTCCCCTCTGTATTTTTTTTTCTTTATTTTCTTCCTTCATTCGTCTTTTCTTTCTTTTTTTTTTTTCTTTGAATATGCGAATATTTGTAATTGCCAGCAAATAGCCCAAAGCTGTTTTTCTTTTCATGATTTCTATTTTCCTTTTATGTATGCGGAAAGGGAACTGACATTAATCTCCATGTCTTTTCTTCCTAATGAAGCAATCTAATCTTCCTCTTCTTCTCTCCTCTTCTTCCTCTCAATTACATCTTCTTCATTTGCTCCAAGGGTATGGTCTACACATGTTTGATCGTGGAAACTATTCGATTCTCAATTGAATATCTAACTGAAAGACTATTCATTTTTCGATGTCTTAGATATAATCCTTGTATGTGTGATTCATTTCTTCATCAGGAAGAAAAGACATGGAGATCAATACCCGTTCCCCTTCCGCATACATAGAAGGAAAAAAAAGAAATCATGAAAAGAAAAACAACTTTGGGCTATTTGCTGGCAATTACAAATATTTGCATATTCAAAAGAAAAAAGAAATGAAGGAAGAAAATAAAGAAAAAAATACAGAACAAGAAAGGAATTGAATGAAAAAGAAAAATGAATGAATTACCATTTGAAAAAACAAAAAAGAACGCATAAAAAACAAAGGAATGTGTGGTTGCTTCAGTGAAATAGACAAAAGCAAGTTTTTAAAAAAATTCCAAAACTCAAATGTACAAATGCATATATTCACCTTCTCCATCTTCCTGCAAAAGAGACACTAATCACCAAAACTCCCCTTCTAGAAACCCAGAAATGTATGGTTGTTTTGTCCTTACCAGCTGTTGTGTTGAAGTGGTTAACGTTGCGAAGCAATGTATGGTGACTATTGCTCTTCTGTTCATATCATTGACATTATCAGCTATGTTAAATTCCATATTCGTGGAAAATACCGGAATATGCTTGCGTTTAATGTGTCTAAGTTGTATTCGAGCAAAGAGAATTCATTGCAAGGGAGGAGAAAAATTGAAATTAAAAAGGAAAAAAAAAAAAAAAAACAAAAAATTAGATGGGCAACCCGCCCTGGGTGAGACCTCGGAGGGAGAATAAGCGACTGATCCCCTCTGTCCTCTGTCCATTTCATACACACTTCCATTCCCTCTGTGTACATTGATATGATCTCTTTTGTCGATTCCCTCTGTGTGCATTGATGTGATCTCCTTTGTTGATTCACTCTGTGTACATTGATTTGATCTCCTTTGTTGATTCCCCTCTGTGTGTATTGATGAGATCTTTGTTGATTCCCTCTGTGTATATTGGTTTGATCTCCTTTGTTGGTTCCCTCTGCGTACATTGATTTGATCTCCTTTGTTTTCAATCACTAGCAGTCTGGTATGTGGTGAAAATGTAAATATCATTGCACAATATGTGTGATTAAACAGTTGATTATTTAAAAAAAAAAAAAAAAAAAAAAAAAAACAAAAACGTTGCGGATTTCCGGCTGGGAGATCTCCGGTTCGATTTCTATCACAGCCATTTGTTTGTTGGATTTGTTCATCCCTCCCAGCTCCTAGCCAGAGTTGAGTT
>JADBJO010001130.1:70903-78403 GCA_016801955.1 Conus betulinus
CTTCCTTTCTCTATTATTTCTTGTGCCAATTCGTTAATAAATAAGGAAAACAAAACAGGGCTACACGCATCTCCTTGCTTTACACCTTTTGTACAAACTATGTAATTTTGTAAAATTTTTTCCACCACACCTGACCTTTGCTTTCACACAATCATACATGCTCTTAATACAACGATGCATCTTACCCTTTATCCCATTCTTTTGAAGTATTGGCCAAAGCAATTTTCTAGACACTGAATCGAATGCCTTTTCGAAGTCGATAAAGGCTACGTACAATTTGCGATTCCATGAAAACTGTTTCTGTATAATTGCCAAAAGGGTAAACATTTGATCGATAGTTGAATAACCTTTCTTAAAACCCGCTTGCCACTCACCCGTGCTATTATTAAGCTCCACCCACTTTTGCAGTCTACTGTTAATTATAGAGCTATATATTTTGCTACTTATATCACTAAGTGATATGCCCCTATAATTGTTTGGATCATTGACTTCACCTTTCTTGAATAAAGGCAGTATAACTGATTCTGTCCTGTCCAGTTATCAGGAAATACCCCTTTGTCAAAAAGTGCATTAAAAAATCTGACGAAGAAATCAATTACGGCGTTTCCAGCATTTTTTATAATTCTCCAACTATACCGTCAGGGCCTGCAGCTTTTCTGTTCTTGAGTTTTTTAATTGCAGAGATTACTTCTATTCTAGAGATCGGGCAATCGAGGAAACTTGCATCGCTACTGATATCGAGAAAAGTACCTTCTTCATCTTTCTTCTACGTCTTCTTCAATATCTTCTTCGAGAAGTTCTTTGAAATGCTGATACCAATCGTTTACAGAAATATTGATACAAGTATTATTATGTCTAACTGACATTTTGCGTAAATGCTTCCAGAACTCTTGCTGATTTTTGACTGAGTTAACTAAACTGCATAATAAAGTGGAATTATACTCATTCTCTTTCCTCTTTAAAAGATTCTTATACTCTCTTCGAGCTTTACAATAAACGTCTCTGTCTTTATCGTCTAACGTCCTTCTAGATATTCTAAGGAGTTGTTTCACGTCTTTTTTGGTTCTATGACATTCATGATCAAACCAATCATCCTTCTGAATATTATTTAATCTTATTTGTTTCCTCATGCATTCTTCTGCCTGTTCTTTTATACAAGCATTAAATATATTTAAAGCAGTGTTAACATCATCATCGATCAAGTTGACAGCTTCCTCCAGCATTAATAATACATGCTGACTATTTATTAGATTATGAAAAAATATTAGCATATTCATCCTGCCATTTATACACATCAAGTAGCTGTGTGTTGCACTTTACGCCTTTTTCATTTCTTACTTCAGGGAGTAAGTTAATATTGAAAACTAGAGGTAGATGGTCAGACTCAATACGCTCATTCACACAGAGGTTGCATGATAGATTAATAACAGTAAACATGTCATAGGAAGCTATGAAATAATCATTCACACTGTTTCCCTGTCTGAAATATATGTGAAACAACCTTGACGGTCACCGTCACACACACCATTTAAAATGCATAGATCTAACGCGGTACACATGTTTTAATAACAGCTTGCCATACCTGTTCAGTGTATTGTCTTCAGAACATCTGTTAACAGGGGTTCCATTGTGTAAACTGAAAGTACATTTTTTCTACTGGAAATTCTTGACAAATGTTAGAAATTCTACTATTTAGATCTCCAGCCAGAAGTACATACACATCAGATATTCTGAGCAGAACATCAGAAAGGCAATTTTTCCAAATCAGTTATGCCATTATCAGTATCATAGAAGCATAGTATGGTGAATTTTCCGGAGGTACGTATGTACATACAAAGAGAACATTTTTAGAAAAACCAAATACCCTTTAGAAATATTGAACATAATGGTATTATTTAGGTCAGTCGGTACCTCTTGTATGAAGGGCAAAAATTCGTTTTTTTATAAGACATATAACTCCTCCCGATCGTCTTCCATGTTTTGTAAACTGTACAGCAGGTTTAGAGAAACTTTATGATTGCTAAAAACATTTGAATGCAGATTTTCAACGAACGTTTCTACTAAACAAACTAAATCAAAAGACGTTACGTATGAAACAAATGTTTTATCAGACAACTTAGAAAGCAGGCCATTCACATTCCAATGTAAAAATGATACATGTTTTTCCGTTCATATCAGTCAAATTCATGTCACAGCGGCTTTATAAAAATCAATTTGATCATTCGCAGCTGCTATATTCCTTCTATTATCAGCCATCACATTAACCTTTTCATTCACTAAACCTGGTGCCTGAATATCTGTACAAGAAGAAAAACAATCGTTCCACATGACGGATGAATCATTTTCATCGTCTCTTAAATCATGTACACAAACTTCGGAAGGGACGTTTTGATTCCATGTTTGAGATGACACAATCTTATCATGTACAAAACCTTCTGATGAGAAACACCCATACGATGATGAGATCAAATCTTCTTCATTCACACTTTCATTCACTCTTTCATTATGTATTCTAGGTTTAGAAGAAAGGCACACAGTTGATGAACCAAGAGGAGCACCTCCATTCATTCTTTCATCGTTTACGCTGACATCAGAAGACTGGCGTTCATTCGTTAAAAAAGAGATATAGCGCTTTCCACCAGTCCGTCATTGTATACGAGAGCTTTTTACTAGATAAACATGTGTTCAAAGAAGACGAAAGACTGTTCTCAACCACACTCTCATTATGCACACAAAATCTAGAAGAAGAATATTCGTCAATCACAAAAGGAAACACACTTTCATTCACTCTTTCATTATGTGCGAGATCAACGTTCAATGTGTCATCACGTACATGTTTCCTGACCACAGTAAAAAACATCTGAATGTGTACGGTCTAACGACGCATTGCATGCACAATTTCTGTCGTGAACGTGACAGTTTACAGGGAGAGTTGACACAGCAGTGTCACCTGTCCCCGACCCGAGCTGCACGTGTTGTGCCATCCCTCACCTTCCCCTCGAAACGGTGATGCATATTTCCCCCTTCCCCTCAACATTTTGATTCAGGTACAATTTGATAAATTACGTTGTTTTTGGTATTATTATAACAGGCCGGCCATACCCCTAGACAGACATGTTCAAATTACTGTCCTGGTCTAAGTAATACTTTTTACCCTCGATGACCAAGTGATCAAAGACCATTGACACTTTTTTTATTTTCTTTTTTGGCAACTTTCAGATGAGGAACAAGTTTCTTGCGCACTTCTCTCACGCGCTGGGAGAAATCTCTCCAACAAACACTTTAGTACCTTTCAACTTGTGCCTGGCACCCAGAATGGCTTCCTTATCCTTAAAAAACGTACAACGGCCAATGATTGGTGAGTCCGGTTTCCCGTTCAACCTGTGGAGCCTGTCGAATTCTACATCTCTGGACAGTTCTAATTGGTCACTCAATAAATCGTGTACAAGGCCCTCACAGTCCTGCCTGGTTTCCTGATCTCTCTGGGAATGCCATAAAAAATCACATTGTTCCTCTTAGAGCGACATTCTAAGTCATCAGTCTTTCGTTCAAGTTTCTGCATCTGTTCATGCAGTCTGTCATTCTCCGCCTTCAGGTTTTCATTATCACGCTTTAGATCAATGACCTCCTTCTTCAGGGATAAGAGACCTCATCATGCAGTCCAGCATACATTTCTTTCATGTCCCTCATGTCAGCTTTCATGCCATCAAACTTACAGTTCAGGTCCTGCATAGAAGACATGACATCGCGGAGAGTGGGCTCTGCAGCTGACCGAGTGGGAGAGGGGTGGGATGCCGGTGAACCTCCGCTGGCGCTCTTCAGTCTGGTCTGCCTCAGGTCTGCTGCTTTGCTGCCAGTGACAGGTCCAGGGTTAAGCTCAACGTCACCACAACGCTGCAGTAAAAGTCCGTAGTACAACAGAGAGAGGATCAATCCGACTGCGACACCGCTTTGCCACGTACGAATCCTTAATGTCCGACAGAATAAGGCGGCCTTCTTCAAATCACGTCGATGCATGAAAGCAAGAAATACGGACACAAATCCACCACACACGACACGAAAGGAAAGAGGCACCGCTGGCATAATGTTGATTGCACAATGACACCTCGCAAAAACAACTGTAGACCTCACAATTTCCACTTGATTCCGGAGCTCTCGACTGTTATGTTTACTCGCTACCTGCCGGAAGTGACCCCAAAACAGGCAATGGAAATGAGAGAGAGAGAGACAGAGAGAGAGAGAGAGAGAGAGAGAGAGAAGCAATGGACAGAGTGACAAACAAGCAATGAGAGAGAGAGAGAGAGAGAGAGAGAGAGAGAGAGAGAGAGAGAGAGAGAGAGAGAGAGTTCAAAACAAGGGAAAGTTTTCAAACACTTCTCTAGCAAATGAGTTGTGACCGCACATGTCGACATATAATGTATTTCAAATCTCGAGGTTGAAGCCTCAAGACAGCAAGACAGAAGCCATTCTCGCGCAGCCATTTGTCTTCATGCCCCAAATCACGTTTTTTTTTGCCATCGCTGATGATTTGTGTGGACAGCATGGCGAGGTGTTGTCTGTTTGTTTGTTTGCTTCATGCTGATTTCTGTCTTTTCTTTCGTGCGTGTGACGATGTCTGAATACCCTCTTACAGTAAAATGTATATAGACTCTTTTCGTAGAGATTGCTTCTGTTCCTGAGTATATTAAGAAAAGTAGCCTGAGAAAAGAGTAGCTTCCGAGCTTCGGTCACTTTTTCGTTATTTTACTGATGCTCTCTCTCTCTCTCTCTCTCTCTCTCTCTCTCTCTCTCTCTCTCTCTCTCTCTCTGGTCACTTTTTTCGTTATTTTGCTGATGCTCTCTCTCTCTCTCTCTCTCTCTCTCTCTCTCTCTCTCTCTCTCTCTCTCTCTCTCTATATATATATATATATATATATATATAGAGAGAGAGAGAGAGAGAGAGAGAGAGAGAGAGAGAGAGACATAACCACACACACCTCGTGGTTGTTGTTGTTCAATTGTATGATCTAAGAAGCGGGAGAAATCGGTGTAAAGATTTTTTCATAGTTATATTGATGACTTGGCCAACATTGAAAGACTAAAATCGTTCAGGGGGGCGCGGGGTGGGGCGGGGACAAAAATGAAAGGTCATATACCTGGAGAAGACCAAAACCATTTCAACAAAGTAGGCTAGATTTCTTTTTACTGTCCGATACGTTAATCACTTACATAGAAGATGCTGATATTTCGTTCGGATATAGAACAGATCACTCTTTGATATACATAAATATTGTTTTTAAAAAAGAAGAGAGGTGTAAAGGGTTCTGGAAATTTAATTCTTCCCTTTTAAGAGATAAGCAGTATGTAAATCTGGTGAATGAAACGATTGAAAGAATCAAGGAACAATATGCATTGCTGCCTTTAATAAAAAACTCTGTCAGTAAAATCCCGCATGATCAAATTCAGTTCTCGATTTCAGACCAATTATTTTTAGAAACACTAATTATGGAAATAAGAGCAGAAACAATTACATTCAGCATTCGCAAAAACAGAAAAAGTAATGAAAAAGAAAAAGAAATTGAAAAGGAAATACAAGACCTGGAAAGTAAAAATTGTTTAACAGAAAGAGACCTGGAGATCTTAAAAAATAAAAGGGGCAGCTCAGTGAGTTAAGGAAATCGAAAATTGACGGAATAATAATACGATCCAAGCTAAATGGGCATCTCACGGGGAAAAAATAAGCAAATATTTCTGTTCACTTGAGAAAAGGAACTTCGTAAGCAAAAGAATGCTTAAACTAGTCACGACCAAGGAACAACTTTGACAGAACGGATGATATGTTAAAGAGACCAAGACCTATTATGAAAATTTATACGCAGAAAAGGAAATATTCGATATTGAAATTGGAAAATATGTAGATAACCTACCAAAACTAAGTCAGTTAGAATCTGAACAATTGGAGGGATTAATCATGTTAGAAGAAGCTACCAAAGTCCTAAAAAGATGGAAAATGATAAGAGTCCTGGAACAGACGGCATGACGGTAAATTTCTTTAAATTTTTCTGGAGACAATTAGGAAATTTTGTTGTCCGTTCTCTAAATGAGGGGATACAGTAATGGAGGAATGTCTGTAACACAAAAAGAAGGAATAATAATTGGTCTTCCGAAAGGAGAGAAACCGCGAGAATACTTGAAGAACTGGAGACCTATCTCACTTTTAAATGTAACGTACAAAATTGCTTCAGCTTGTATTGCAAACAGAATAAAAAATGTTCTACCAAAGCTCATAAACGAGGACCAGACGGGCTTCGTTCCAGGAAGATACATAGGAGATAGTTTACGAACAATATACGATTTAATACATTATTTAGAAGTGAATCGCTTACGAGGGTTATTAATTTCTGTCGACTTCGAAAAAGCATTCGATTCAATTAACTGGTCATACATGAGTAAAATTCTGGCTGTATTCGGATTCGGAAAGGTATTCAACGATGGATAGCATCATTTTTACAATAAAAATAAAGTCTTACGTGATAGTGAATGGGAAAGTGTCTTCAGGTTTCATACTTGGAAGAGGTTGCCGTCAAGGGGACCCTATATCCCCATATCTATTTGTGTTTTGTGCGTAGAAATACTAGCGACCAAGATAAGGCAAGACCCCGATATCAAAGGCATAAAGATAGAAAACACAGAATTCAAAATAAATCAGTTTGCAGACGACACTACCTTTACGTTAGAAGGAGATAAGAAATCATATGAAAAACTATTTAGAAACCTTTATGAATTTCAGCAAATATCTGGACTCAAATTGAACTATGAAAAAAAACGTTTAATGTTTGGTTAGGTACAGAGAAAAATTCCACGAAAACATATTTACCCTACTATAAAATGGAATGGAACCCCTCACAGTTCAAAATTCTAGGACTGTGGTTTACGAATAGTTTATCAGATATGACGGAAATTAATATGAAATACAATTCGCAGAAGTCCAAAACCTGTTCAAAATATGGTCAAAAAGATAATAATAACACCATTAGGTAGAGTAGCTGTGCTCAAATCTTTAGTGCTATCAAAACTGGTGTACTTATGGATCCTCTTACCGAATCCTCCTGATTCCCAGATCGCTTCATTACAGAAAATGTGTTTCAATTTGTTTGGAATAACAAAAACGATAAAATTAAAAGAAAAAATACTCAATACATAATATACATAAAGGAGGGATAGGTATACCCCCTGAAAATATATATCAGCTCCTTAAAAATCGCCTGGATACGGAAGGTGTACATGCACGACCACAAGTGGAAAATAATATTACATTCATTATGTCCCGAAATAGGTATCATTGACGCATATGGCCCTGACAGATTTGTTGAAAGTAATGTTATAAACAGATTTTGGAAAGGCGTCTTTCAGTCGTATCAAAGATTCTGCAAACAGGTAGAATTAACTGAGAGTACAGATTTAGCCGCTGAACCTATTTTTTGTAATGAAAAGTTCAAAGTAGGAGAGAAAAACCGTTCT
>JADBJO010001130.1:100903-110903 GCA_016801955.1 Conus betulinus
ACGAGTCATCATTACGTCAACATGCACCAACAACTACATCGAGAACTAAAACCAAAGCGCAATGTCATGCGTGAATACACACACACACACACACACACACACACACACACACACACACACACACACACACACACACACGCGCGCGCGCGCGCGCGCGCGCGAGAGAGAGAGAGAGAGAGAGAGAGAGAGAGAGAGAGAGAGAGAGAGAGAGAGAGAGTGCGTTATCTCTACACCTCATGCACACAAACCACCTTTCACGCAAATTACTGTCGCTGCAACTTCTCTTTCTCAGGAGAAAAGCCGTGTTGTCTGGTGTGAACACGGCGTACCATAGATCTCAATCCTTAACGTCATATTTCTCCAACAACCCATCCCTAGAGATGCCATTTTTGTCTGCATCCATTTACACGTCAGTTGGGAACCCTTCCTTGTATCGCGTTCAAAGTGCTTTCCCCTCCACAATATCTGTAATGATGATACGTTTCAGAAGCCCGAGGTGGGCATCGTGCATAAAATAAACATGTGGGGCTCTGTTTGAGCGATTTTGTGTTGTTTGATGATAAGTTTCTGGTGCGTGTTCATGACTAGAAACTCTCTCTCTCTCTCTCTCTCTCTCTCTCTCTCTGTGTGTGTGTGTGTGTGTGTGTGGGGGGGTGGGTGGGTGGGTGCGTGCGTGCGTGTGTGTGTGTGCCACACACACGATTTTCGAACGTGTGTCGTTTGTATAGCCAGAGAGGATTTTTTGCGGTGAGTACTCCTCAGCTGTCAACTTTGACAAGTTCGGCTGCCAGCTCAACACAGATCGAGCTAATGGCGTTAGAAGCCGTCACGTCTGCTCCGTTTTTCTCTCTGTCCCCGCTTGTTGGTCGAGTATTGGCCATTTTAATCCCCCACCCCAGGGTAAAATGATCTTTTTCAAACATGTCGAATTGTTGTGGGACAATCGTAACTAACTGATAGTATTTTGTTTAAACATGTTCGATCAAAATTATCAGACTTTGTAATATTGTGATTGTTTTTGGAAGTTGCTCAGTTCAGTATGCTTGTTCGTGTGTTTTTTTTTTTCTGAGTTGTACGGGTTTGGTCGTTTCGATTCTGTTTTCACTAATCTATCAACACTTTCGGTGTTGAAGAGGTGGTAGATTGAGCTTCAACGTGCCTTCATCCTCTGGGGAAAGGCATCATTCTCCTAAAAGCAAATTGGTATTAACAATCTTAGTGACTGCTTAAAAAAGCAAAGCCATATGACTGCTCTGCTATGTGTTGCAGCAAATAGAGGAGTCGTAGGGTCATCGATGACATTCTGTATGTTTCAGAAGAAAAGTGGGCTGGGACACACACACACACACACACACACACACACACACACACACACACACACACACACATAGATGCAGGCACGAACGCACGCGCACATGCTCGCATGCACGCTTGCACATTTACACACACACACACACTCTCTCTCTCTCTCTCTCTCTCTCTCTCTCTCTCTCTCTCTCTCTCTCTCACACACACACACACACACACACACACACACACACACACACACACACACACACACTACTGCGTGTGCACTTTTTAATTATATCCTTTCAGTGTACCCATACATGTTTTCACTGAATATGCTTTCTTTGGCCTGTGCTATGAACAATAAAGCAAACAGATTACCATTTTGGATTTTGGTTTTTAAGGTTGAACATTTCGCTGACTGTAGCCTGCTTTCAAGCCTTCACAGTCGGCTGGGTTTCAAACACTATGGCTTAACTTGCCTGCCGCTGCCAGACCAGAGGACCACCACGAAGTCCGAACAGCTCTTAAGCATCACCCTTGCTGACAGCAAAGTCTGTTTAACATTGAGATGACATCTATCATAAATTCCAGGACGGCAAGAGAAACCTGCGCCATGTGTGGCATTATTGTTAGTGGACAGGCCACGCGAAGAAGACAAACAGACGGGTGTTGTTGCCGCAGACGGTTTTAGTTCTTGAGCACAGTGCAAAATATGTGCATTGTCTGAATTCCGGGTTACACAACAGATAAACATTGGGGAGTAACATGAGGAGGGAGGGGGGGGGAGGGGAGGGGAAGGTTAAAGTTGAAGAAAAAATATCAGAGTGTCTCACATTAGTCAGGATATTAACAACAATGAAACGGACCGATACAAGAGTGGGAACGGCACAGAGAGAGAGAGAGAGAGAGAGAGAGAGAGAGAGAGAGAGAGAGAGAGAGACAGACAGAGAGAGACAGACAGACAGACAGACAGACAGACAGACAGACAGACAGACAGAGACTGAGAGAGACAGAGACAGAGACCGATAGACAGAGACAGACGCACACACAGAGAGACAGACAGAGAACTTTTCAGGCGAAAACACTTCTTAAAGAAACTCTACGTCAAAGCCCGCTTTCTTCTGCAGGAAAGCCAAGCAATGAATCTCAATGCTGAGCCCAGCTTTCTCCAGATCTCTTTCCCTCAATGTCGTCACAGTCACAAAAACACCATTTTCTCTACGTCCGTTTCCCGAGCAGCTAAGAAGCGTTTTTTTACTTTACTGAGTGAGTTTTGTCGATTTTTTTTTCAGATGAATTTAGTGCACGAGGAAACGTGGTTATGTGGTATGGACACTGTTTGCTATTTAGAGCTGTTTGCATACGCCAGGGACGATGTGTATGCTCATGTGTTTTACGTATTGAACTAAATTGCAAACTGGAAACATCACACACACACACACACACACACACACACACACACACACACACACACACACACACACACACACACACACACACACACACACACACATACACACACACACACACACACACACACACACACACACACACACACACACACACACACACACACACACACACACACACACACACACACACACACACACACACACACACACACACACACACACACACATACACACACACACACACACACACACACACACACACACACACACACACACACACACACACACACACGAGCGCGCACGTGCACACACACATACACACACAAGCGCTCGCGCACACACAGACGCATACACACACACACACACACACACACACACACACACACACCACACACACACACACACACACACACACACACACACACACACACACACACACACACACACACACACACACACACACACACAACGGTGAAGTGGACAAACGTTAGTTTTATTACCTCTGCCTTAAGAACTGATCCCATGGCTCATAGAGAACGCCGCTCTGTGCTGGTCACTGTGATATCTTTTTGTACTCCCAGTTCTTATAGAACAAGGGAGTGCTTTATAATGGGAACGAAAAATTACTGTCTGTGTGTCTGTCTGTCCGTGGTCAGAATGTGTTCCACTCGCTCCAGACAAAACTGCTGGGACCGATCTTTCTGAAAATTTGTAAATATGTTCATTATGGGTCACGGATGATGCCCGATATGTTCTGTTACCAGTGAAACGTTACTAAGGGCTATAAACGATAATTTTGTGATGTACAGTTTAAGCAATAACGGTTTATAAGCTTAAGTGTAACCGAAGTTTGTAAACGCACCTCGATAGTATAGTGGATAGCGTTCCCGCCTTCCGCGCGGGAGACCCGAGTTCATTTCCTGGCCGGGGAGAACAGTCTTTCTTTTTCTTTTCTCTTACATACAAAATATCTACCACCAAAAGGGAAGAAAGTGCTATAGTGACTGATGCGTGTATATGTGTGCATATATATATATATATATATATATATATATTTTTTTTTTTTTTTTTTTTTGTTTTTTGCTGTACTTCTACTTACTAGGATACGCTTTTATATGATCAACTGGTTCTTCGTTTTCTACCTTAAGTTCTGGTGCTGCTAATGGCGTCGGCGACTATGACGACGACGACGGCGACGGCGACGAGGATAATGATCAGTCCGATCATTATCATGATGGTGGTTCTGAGGAGGAAGTGCAATAGAGGAAAAAGAAGAAGATGGCAGAGGGAAAGACGGAGGAGGAGGAGGAACTTTCAGAATCGTTAGCATTCTTATCATCAACGGCGCCAGCCAGCAGCAGCAGCAGCAGCAGCAGCAGCAGAAGAAGAAGAGAAGAAGAAAAAGAAGAAGAAGAAGAAGAAAAGAGAGGACGAAGAAGATGTCACGGTGTCCTATACAGAACCATGTAAACTGTAGACTGTTGACTCAACTGCCTTAAAAGAAATACGAGTTCTTGTCATCAACGTCGTCGTCATTGTCGTCCTCATTGTCATCATCATCATCATCATCATCATCATCATCATCATCATCATCATCATCATCATCATCGTCTCGTCGTCTCGTCTCGTCTCGTCGTCGTCGTCGTCGTCGTCGTCGTTTTCATCATTATCGCCATGATCATCACCATCATCATTATCATTGTCGTTGTGATCGTGATCATCGTGATCATCATCATCATCATCATCATCATCATCATCATCATCATCATCATCACTCTCATTACCATCATCACCATCATCACGGTAACCATCATCATTACATTTGTCATTAGCAGCACCAACGGCAGCAGAAGAAAAAGAAGAAAAAAAAAATGACATCAGTAGCAGCAGCATCGCCAAATAGAGGAGATGATTGTTGCTGCCTGCTATTTGTGTTTGACGGAAAGTCTTGATTTATTGGTTCCGTCCTCTCTTGGGCAAATCGCATTGTAACACTAATCAGACACTGATGTGATGGAAACCTGATCTGAAACATCCCTCAAAGCTCCGAAATGCAATCCGAATCGAGTTGGCTGTCTTTCTTTGCTTGTGCGTTGGCTGATTTGCTTATTTTGTCTCTGGTAAATTTGGTCCTGTTTGTTTATTTGAATTTCTCTGTTTGTTTGTTGGGGAATAAACAAAGCTTGTTATTTTGTGTTTCCTAAAGTCAGAGAAATAAGGATATGATGGCATATTTGATTGCAAAGACATGCATTTCTGTTGCAGTCTTGTTTTCGATTTATGCATGATATGATTACGGTAAGCATGCCGCTAATTAAGTGGATTTCTTTTGTTTTGTTGCTTGCCTGTTTCTTAGCTGATATGTGGGCTTCTCAGATTGTAAATGACTGAAGATCGGTGAATGATGAATGCGACAGTTAATTATTGAAAGCAAAATCTCATTTCAGCTTGTTACAATGATATTTTGGACCGCTATTTCTTTCATTCCTGTATGGTGTTTTTGTTTTTTTTTTTTTTTTTTTTTTTGTTTTGTGTGGGGTGTGTGTGGGTGTGTGTGTGTGTTTTTTGTTTTTGTTGTCTTTTTGCCGGAATCTTGTTTCCGGAGAATATATTTCAAACTGCAACATAAAGGGATAAGCGTACTCCACAGCAGAGTGAAATTTGAAGCGAATTAGTTTGAATTGAAAAGAAGGCTTCAGCCAACTTGAATTTTGAGCTGATTATCATAGTGACATTCCAAGGAAAACGTCAGTAGAATCACTTCAACTCTTACCTAGATAAATCTCTCTCTCTCTCTCTCTCTCTCTCTCTCTCTCTCTCTCTCTCTCTCTCTCTCTCTCTCTCTCTCTCTCTCTCTCTCTCTCTCTCTCTCTCTCTCTCTCTGTATTTGCGCATATAGCTATATAAAAGGATAGGCATGGGAAGGTGGAGGGAGGTGAGAGAGAAATGCATGCACAGTCTGTGTAGAGTGGTTCTTTCTTTTTAGCTCTTCTTTGTTTGTTAGTTTCTTG
The DNA here is from genome assembly GCA_016801955.1 of Conus betulinus. Lineage (NCBI taxonomy): Eukaryota > Metazoa > Mollusca > Gastropoda > Neogastropoda > Conidae > Conus > Conus betulinus. The sequence continues at coordinate 106,617 of JADBJO010001130.1, forward strand.
TTATTTTGTTGTTATCCTAAGTACACAGATAATATACAAACCAACAACAGACAAGCGGGATAAACGTTCAATAGATTAATCGCGAGATCTGTTCAGAGAAAAAAAGGAAAATAGTCATTACATTCTGGCTTCGTGCGTCAAAGACGTCACACTTACTGGCAGGATTAGGTTTTGATTGTATCTTTGTGATTATATCTATCTGTTTCTGTTTATTCATCAGTTGTGTTTTTTTTTATTTGTTTCTCACTGCACACAGAAAGGTGAACTATTTGCCCTTATCACATGTCGGATTAGTCCCTGCTATTGTCTGTTACCAGTCTACTTTCTTTTTCACTTATGTGTCCGCTCTATTACAGTTTCTATTGATGTTGTTTCCGTTTTGCTCGAATGCATGTGTGTGTGTGTGTGTGTGTGTGTGTGTGTGTGTGTGCGTGCGTGCGTGCGTGCGTGCGTGCGTGCGTGCGTGCGTGCGTGCGTGCGTGCGTGCGTGCGTGCGTGCGTGCGTGCGTGCGTGGGTGCGTGCGTGCGTGCGTGCGTGCGTGCGTACGTGCGTACATGTTTGTGTGTGTGTGTGTGTGTGTGTGTGTGTGTGTGTGTGTGTGTGTGTGTGTTGTGTGTGTGTGTGTGTGTGTGTGTGTGTGTGTGTGCATGTGTGTGTGTGTGTGTGCATCTGTCTGTCTGTCTGTCTGTCTATGTAAGTGTGTGTGCGTGCATGTGCGTGCGCGCGCGCGCGCGTGTGTGTGGTGGGGGTGGAGGAGGAGTGTGTGAGAGAGAGAGAGAGAGAGAGAGAGAGAGAGAGAAAAGAGAAGAAGAAGAAAGAAGAAGAAGAAACAACGAAACAACAACAACAACAACAACAAAACAACGACAAGAATAACACAACAAGAAGATGAAGAACAAGGAGAGAAGGAAAATAGGGAATAGGATGAGATGAAATTGATAGGATGAGGACGAAATTGAAAATTACGAATCTGTTTTGTTGAAGAAGAAGAAGAAGAAGAAGAAGAAGAAGATGGAAGGATTAGGTATCATCACAATCATTGAAAATAGGAACAATTGAAAAAAAAACTCTACTTAGGAAAAAGGCAGGTTTATGTCTGCTTAAGATTATGAATAAGATGAGGTTTACTTTAATGAATGTGTTACATTTAAGCTTGTGCTACAAACGTGTCAAGATCTGGGTTAAAGTCGGTCAGTCATGTGACACCACTTACAATTTGTTCAATGTGTCATTGTGACAGAAATGAAAGATGGATTGGGCTAAACGTCAAATTCAAGTTACGGATAATTAGAGCCGAAGTCACCCCAGAGTTGAACCAACATTGTGTGAAGGTCTGGGCCAGAGCCTGTCGTGATACAGCTCGGGTCTCGACGAAGGAGCAGATCTCTAGGGATTGTATTGAATTGTATTGAATTGTACTGATTTATATGATATTGCTCTATGTTGCATTACAAACAAAACTACGTGCGTGCGTGCGTTTTTTTTCCCCCTCTCCCCACTTTCTCCCCGTCTCTACCTACCCCCTACCCCCTTCCTTCTCGCTCTCCTTCCCTCCTCTGTCCTTGTTCTCTTTCAGTCGTCTCCCCGTAGGGCTCATTCTTCTTGTGTGTTCCTTCTCTTTACTTTCCACCTTACTTCCTGTCTCTCCCCTTTTGTTCTGGTCGCCCCCTTAGTACGACCCTTCTACATGATCTCTCTGAGGCTTTCTCTTCCTCCTTCTTCCCCCGTGTGTATTCTTTCTCCTCCCCACCCCCTTCCCCCTCCCCGCCCATCCCCCCCCCCCCCCCCCCCCCCCCCCCCCCCCCCCCCCCCCGTTTTTTTTTTTTTTTTTTTTTTTTTTTTTTTTTCTTTGGGAGTCTTTGGGAGTGTTGTTAGCGCCTCTCATCATGACCTCATATCTATCTTTTGCGTTAATGCTCTTATTTTTTTGCCTTTTTCTGTTGCGCCACCATGCCACCACCTACCTCCCTATTCTTCACCCAAATGTTTTAATGTATGCCTTGTTTGTACATTTACTCATTTTACTCTCCATTGTACCCCCCCCCCCCCCCCCCCCCCCCCCCCCCCCCGTGTTTTCTTTTTTTTTTTTTTTCAATAGGTATGTGTGTGGTTGTGTTGGTTGTGTGCGTGCGTATTGGCGTGTGTATGTGTGTGTGCCTGTGTGTTCGTGAGCGCGCAAGTGCGCACTTGTATGTATGTGTGTGTATGGTTTTTGTGTGTGTGTGTGTGGGGGGGGGGGTGGTGGGGGTGGTTGTGCCCACGCGCGTGTTTTTTTTTTTTTTTTTTTCATGGGGGGGGGGGGGGGGGGCGGGGCGAGCCCTGCAGCTCCTAGCAGCTCCTAGCTGCGTCTGGCTAGGGTTTTTTGTTTTTTTTTTTTCTCGGGGTTCTCCCGTTTTCCCTCTCCCCCCTTGGTGCTTGAGTAGGGCAACCTACCCTACCCTTTAGACTTGGGTCGGGTGCTGCGTCCCCCTGGCGGCTGACCCCCTTCCCCCCCCCCCCCCCCCCCCCCCCCCCCCCCCCCCGTCCCTTCCTCACCCCTTTGCTCTTTTGGTCCTCTCGCTTTGTCAATGCTTTTTGGTGCATATTGTATTTCATCTATGTTGTTTTTTCTCTGTTGTTTCAGTATCACCCCTCTTTTCTTTCATATGACAACACACACCCACTACACACATCACCCCACCCACAACATCTTGAGCCCCCCCCCCCCCCCCCCCCCCACTCTCCTTCCTTCTCCTCCCTCTTCTCTCTCTCTCTCTCACTCTCCACTCTTCCTCTACTTTCATTCTTTCTCTCTCTCTCTCTCTCTCTCTCTCTCTCTCTCTCTCTCCTCTCCCTCTCTCTCTCTCCTCTCTCTCTCTCTCTCGCCTCCTCTCTCTCTCTCTCTCTCTCTCTCCTTCTCTCTCCTCTCTCTCTCTCTCGCTCTCTCTCCTCTCTCTTCCTTCCTCTCCTCCTCCTCTCTCTCTCTCTCTCTCTCTCTCCCTCTCTCCTCTCTCTCTCCTCTCTCTCTCCCCTTCTTCCTCCTCCTCCCGCCCACTCACTCTAACCCTCTTTCTCGTGCCATCTTCCTCGAACACTACTCACCCTCTCTTCTCCCACTGCCCCTCTTTCAACTTCATTCACCACTTTGGCTTCACAAGGGGAGTATTGTGCATGTTAATGTCTGCATTGTTTTCATTGTTTTGTCGCTGAGGGAGGCTTATTGCCGAAATTTCTTCTTCTTGTTTTGTGTCGTGCATTAAAGTGCGTCACTTCACACTTTGTTTTGTGTGCTCTTTTTTTTGCTTTTTCGTACATGCTAAAAAGCCTCGTTAACGTTGTATTTTATCTAATTTGTTTTTTTTTTTTTTTTAGATTCGGTTTTTTGTTGTTGTTGTTTCTGTTGTTTGTGTTTTAAGTTCTTTGTTTTATTTCATTTCGTATAACGATTTTTTTTTTTTTTTTTTTTCTGGGCGGACTTGAAAACGCGATGTTGATGTAATGACTTTGCTCACTGTTCTTGTTTAGAGCACATGTAAGCTCAAACTGTTTGATTTTAGAGGAAGAAGAAGAAGAAGAAGAAGAAAAGAAGAAGAAGAAGAAAAAAGACAGAACAAAAAGTCCTCCTCATACTGCACACAGAACATTCCATCATCTGAACGTGAATGTGAGGAACACAGAACAGGGCATGGGACATATACACGCTGTTTAACCTCTCCTACTCCTTGAAGATGTCGGCGTCTGTAAACACAGAATGCTGCTCTTCATCGATTCCATCTGTCCAGGTTGTCAGGCCTGACTGCTCGGAGCGTCATATGCCGCTGACATCTCCCAGGATCCGGACAATGCTGAGAGAGTTTAGCGAGGGATGGTTTGACCTAGTGGTGGCCTGATGCCAACGGATGCGGAGATGACACACATCTACATCCCCCGACCAAAGGATTTCGGTTTTATCTCTTTTTTGTTGTTGTTGTTGCTGCTGTTGTTGTGGCTGGTGTTACTGAGAGCTTAGCGAGGGATGCTGTGACGTAGTTGTGGCACACACACACACACACACACACACACACACACACACACACACACACACACGAGCGCACGCACACACGCATGTTCGCACGCACACACACACACACACACACACACACACACACACACACACACACACACACACACACACACACACACACACACACACACACACACACACACACACACACACACAACACGCACGCACATACACTTACACACACACACACACACACACACACGCACGCGTGCGCGCGCACGCCCACGCACGCACGCGCACGCAC
>JADBJO010001130.1:118403-120903 GCA_016801955.1 Conus betulinus
AGAGAGGAGAGGGAGAGAGGGGCATGGGAGAGAATGGCATCGAGAGAGGGAGAGAGAGGTCAAGACGAGAGAGAGATATGAGGGAGGGACTGAGAGAGAGAGAGTGGGAGAGATGAGAGGAGGAGGAGAGCGAGGAGGGAGAGAGAGAGAGGGAGAGAGAGAGGAGAGGAGGAGCCGAGAGGGAGAGGGCAGGCAGACAGACAGACAGAAAGATTCATCATGGTCAGAGTAGAAGACATGCTGGCAACAACATATCTTAGAATAGAAGACATTGGTAACATTTTCTTAGAAAGTTGTTGATCAGCAACATAAAATTCAGATTGCCCAAGGCCGCTTTTTGTTTTAAATGACACGTGACATCGCATCATATTTCTCTTTGTGGTCTCTTTTTGTTGTATCATTTAAATGTTCTCCGGAAATAAGATTCAGGAAACAATTCGAAAAAAATAATGGCACATTGACAATGACAAAAGGGCGGCCCAAGAACTCATCAGGACGAGCGCGAAACGACCTTTCACTTTCAATCACTCGCCGCCTCATTCATCGTTCACTACACTTTTGTGTTTATAATTGCAACCCGAAAAATGAACATATTAACGAACACACAGGCAAGATGTGTGTGTGTGTGTGTGTGTGTGTGGTGTGTTGTGTGTGTGTGTTGTGTGTGTGTGTGTGTGTGTGCGCGGCGGCGCGCGCGCGCGTGTGTGTGCGGTATGGTGTGGGTGTGTGGTGTGTGGTGGTGTGTGTGTGCTGTGTGTGTGTGTGTGTGTGGTGTGTGTGTGTGTGTGTGGAATGTCTGTTGTCTGTGCGTCTGTGGGTGTCTGGTTGTGTGTGCATCTTTGAATGTAATTGTTTTGCGCGCGCGCGCGCACGCACGCACGCACACACACACACACACACACACACACACACACCACACACACACCACACACAAACAGAGAGAGAGAGAGGAGAGAGAGACGAGAGAGAGAGAAGATGGAGAGAAGAAGAAAGAAGAAGAAGAAAGAAGAAGAAGAAGAAGAAGAAGAAGAAAAGAAAGAAGAAGGAAAGAGGGCAGAAGAAGAAGAAGAAGAAGAAAAAGAAGAGAATGGGAAGAAGAGGGAAAAGGGGAAGAAAGGGGAAAAATGGAGAAAGGGAAAGAAAAAGGAAAGGGGAAAGAAGAAGAGAGGAAAGGAAAGGGGAAGGGCGGGAGGAAAAGGGGAGGAGGAAGGAAAGACGGGGAAAGGGAGGGGAGAAAGGAAGAGAAGGGGGAAAAGAAAAGGAAAGAGGGGGGGAAAAAGAAAAGGAAAGAAAGGGGAAGAGGGAAAGAAAAAGAAAGGGGGAAGAAAAAAAAGGGAGAGGAAAAGGAAAAAAAAAGGAAGAAAGGAGGGAAGAAGGGAAGGAAAGGGGAAAGAAAAGAGGAAAAAAAAAAAAAGGGGAAAAGGAAAGGAAAAAGGGGGAGAAAGGGGAGGGAAGAAAAAAAAGGAAGGGAGAAAGAAAGAAAAAGCAGAAGGGGGAAAAAGGAGGGAAGAAAAAAAAAAAAAGGGGGAAAGGAAGGAGGAAGGAGGAAAGAAAAAAGAAGAAAGAAAAAAAAGGGGAAAAAGGGGGGGAAGGAAATAAGAAGAGAAGAAAGAAAGAAAGAAAAAAAGAAGAAAGAAGAGGGGAAGAAAAGAAAAAGGAAAAGAAAAAAGGAAGAAGGGGAAAAGAAAGACAAAAGGAAGAAGAAAAAGGAGAAAAAAGAGAAGAAAGAAAGGGGAAAGGGGAAAGGGGAGGAAGAAGAAAGAAAAAAGGAAAAGAAGGGGGGAAAGAAAAAAAGGAAAAGATAAAAAACCGCAGGGGAGAGGAAAAGAAAGAAAGAAGAAAAAGTAAAAAGAAAGAAAGAAAGAAAGAAAGAAAAAAAAAAAAAACAAAAACCCATCATCTCGTGTGCGCAACAAAATGCAGTGCGCACGCTGGAGTGAGAAATCAATTATGAGAAACAGGGCACGCTATGGAACATATTATCATTATACACACGTTCACACCTGCCCCCCGTGAAGACGTTTGAATCGTATACACAGAGTGTTACACTCATCGATTCTTTCTTTTCAGGTTGTCTGCTTAGAGTCTTATCTTTCGCGGACACCAAGGCTTTGCAACATGTTATGAGCTGATAGAGTATTGGCGTACAATGTTATGAGCTGACAGAGTATTGGTGTACAATGTTATGAGCTGACAGAGTATTGATGTGGCTTATTTATGGCGTAATTCGAAAGGGTATACAGATGAAATGTGTGTTAACATCTCCTGTCAGATACACTCTCTTGTCCTCCTCCTGTACATAAGCATCCTCTTTCGATTCCCTGCATTTCTCCTGTGTCTGCGCCTCTTCAAGTGGTGCCTACTGACCTTATAATCCAAACAATGAAGCGATTTTACTTGTTTTCCTTGCAGTTGTTGTTGCTGTTGTTGTTGTTGTTGCTGCTGCTGCTGTGGTGGTGCTGCTGCTGCTGCTGATGATGATGATGATGATGATGATGAT
>JADBJO010001130.1:128403-130903 GCA_016801955.1 Conus betulinus
TCTCTCTCTCTCTCTCTCTCTCTCTCCATAAACTGAAGAACTGAAGAAGTGGAGTAACATTTGAACTTATAGAAATAGTCATGCTGCATTTTGCTAGTAAGAATGTTTTACCAGCAGTATCAGTGATACCCACCACTCCAGAGGCAAGTAAAGAATGTGTATTCTGCAGCAATCAAACATGATTTTAAAAAGTTGATATAGATATGACATTGTCGTGTTTCTCAAAGTGCGTGTGTGTGGGGGGGGGGGGGGGGGGGGGGGGGGGGTTATTGCTTACAAAAAGCATCTTGGTATTTACTTTACCACCCACTTAGTTTTGAGTTTTGCATGTCAAGATGTAGTAAACACATTGAAAATGACAGTCATAGTTATTGTTCGTATTTTATACAAGTTGGACTGCAACTAATTCAGTATTTTTTTTACAGGGTTATTCAATTCACAGGTGCACCCAACTTGACAATATTTAGTAGAAATAGGGGCTTTTGAGAAAGGTGCCTTGATTGAAAAAGTCCAGACGTATGCGCTGACGCCCCTCTTGAATGTAAATAGCAAAGTACCCAATGTTCTGGTTTATGGTGGACTTAAAAATGTCCTATATATCTAAAGTCTTATATGAAATGGATAAAATACTGGCACAAACTAACGAAAATGGATGACTGCAGAATACCTTTTAATAGTTACAGGATGTTGTTAAATTCCGATAACAATCGTAAGCGGACTTCTTTTTAATTTTCATTAAATGTCAGCGAACCGCCAAAACAAACGTGGTCAAACGAATCACAGGACGCGTTTCGACCTCTTAAGTCTTCTTCAGCTAAGATACAATACAATTAGGACAACGAGCAATCCGTGTTTGGCAGTTCGCTAACATCTGCTTAAAATTTGTTTAGATTTCCGCCTGCAATCGCCTCGCTTTGCAGCTGGGTTTCTGATCTTCGATAGTGTTTAAATTCATAGGGGTCTGTGTTTGCTTCGGATAGCTAAGATGTTGAAAAAGTATATTAGGATTTCTGTGTTGTTTTAAACACATAATTATCGATTGTAAGTGGTAGGACTGGCACGGTTATATGTATGATAGTGATAGATTAGCTCAATACAATCTCTTTAAATCGACTCATGTAGTAGAACGATATATATTAAGATAAAAATGACTAGAGATGCAAAATGCGCACTGACAAAATTCAGATTTGGTGTGTCTGACATTGCTTGCCATCGCCTTGGGTATAACAACGTTGTGAAAATGATCTGAAGTGTTGATTATGTAACAGACTAAGAGAGGCTGAAATACATGTTTTTTGTAGTAGTTGTTGTTGTTGTTGCTGTTTGTTGTTGTTGTTGCTTTTTGTTGTTGTTTCTTTCTTTCTTTCTTTCTTTCTTTCTTCTTTCTTTCTTTTCAGTGTTGCTCGAAGTGATTTGAAACAAAAACTTATCGAATCCAACTATTACAGAGAGCCGTGTCACTTCAGGCTCATTATCTTACTACCTTTCCTCGTTCTTTCCACAGCTTATTTAGAAAACGCAGTTCTTTCCGACCCAAGACGAACAGAAATGTCGGCATCCAGTGATACCTGGTCGAAAGAACTTGGAGTACATTTCAGTTATATTGCCCTTACCATGTGGCTTAAATCTCATTTAGTGTTCTCAGTCACTTCTGTCGGTAAACTAGAGGCCATACCCCAAGCAGATCGCCTTGAGGGAACCCCGGTTAAGGCAGTTCAGACAGATTCCAACCGTACCTTCTCTCCATGTATGTGTTTTCCCTGTCCTCCTCAACCATCTCCTCCAACCCTTCTTCTGCTCACACCCCCCCCCCCCCCGCCTTTACCTTACCTTCCATCCCCCACTACACCTTCTCTCTCTCTCTCTGTCTGTGTCTGTGTGTCTTCTCTGTCCCCCCTCTCTCTCTCTCTCTCTCTCTCTCTCTCTCTCTCTCTCTCTCTCTCGCATTTAAGTTACGATCTGTTCTTGTTTCTTAATGTATAGTGTTGAGTCAGTTTTGACCGTTTGAAATGTGAATGATTTCCAGATGCACCCCTTTACGAAGGGCTGTCGCTTATTTGTGAATAAATTATCCCGTCTCTGTCTCTGTCTGTCTCTCTCTCTCTCTCTCACTCACTCTCTCTCTCTCTCTCTCTCTCTCTCTCTCTCTCTCTCTCTCTCTCTCTCTCTCTCTCTCTCTCTCTCTCATCAAACACATCTCTAACACAGTGAACATGGAAGAGGGTGACTCATGACCGACCTACGAATGTGAGAAAGCAGGATGTGCACTGTTGCTTTCTTTGAAAAAAAAACCTCAAGTTTTTTGTCCACAGCAGCAAGGACTCTGTGCTCCTATTGCCAGAGTTCTGTGAAGAGAGCCTTACGCATTAGATTAGGGGGGGGGGGGGGGGGGGGGGGGGGGTTGGTTTGCTGAGAAAGAGAGATAGACACACAGACAGACAATCGATGGTTTCGTTGTTGCTGTTGTTGTAGTTACGGAGAAGAGTGAACATAAATTGGA
>JADBJO010001130.1:135903-138403 GCA_016801955.1 Conus betulinus
AAAGATAGACAATCAAATAAAACACCACTGAGGGATAAACAAAGAAAAAGGACAGAAAAAGTTACATTCAAGGTCACGAGAGTGAGATAGAGAGAAAGCGAGCGAGCGAGTGAACGAGAGGTAGAGAAAGAGAGGGCACAGACAGACAGACAGATACATAGACAGAGCAAATCCAAATATCTGTCCATAAAGCCAACCATGACTCCTTATGATAGGAATGTGTGTGTGTGTGTGTGTGTGTGTGTGTGTGTGTGTGTGTGTGTGTGTGTGTGTGTGTGTGTGTTGAATTATAAGCAAAGCTTGCTCTTATGTCTTATGTCATGAACAAGAAAGATAGACAATCAAACAAAACACCACTGAGGGGATAAACAAAGAAAAGGACAGAAAAAAGTTACATTCAAGGTCACGAGAGTGAGATAGAGAGAAAGCGAGCGAGCGAGTGAGCGAGAGGTAGAGAAAGAGAGGGCACAGACAGACAGACAGATACACAGACAGAGCAAATCCAAATATCTGTCCATAAAGCCAACCATGACTCCTTATGATAGGAATGTGTGTGTGTGTGTGTGTGTGTGTGTGTGTGTGTGTGTGTGTGTGTGTGTGTGTGTGTGTGTGTGTGTGTGTGTGTGTGTGTGTGTGTGTGTGTGTGTGTGTGTGTGTTGAATTATAAGCAAAGCTTGCTCTTATGTCTAATAATCTGACCAGGAGTTATGATATGTTAGTGATTTCCCTCCCCTTTGGAGATTGTCTCCCCCTTGGAGACAATAAGCTTGTTGAAGGCTCAAGCACTTATTATTCCCCATTCACCCACTCAGGCACATACTGTTAGTTAGGCAGAATTATACACCACTGAAGATATAAATGCTTATCTCCCCATTTTTTTTTCAGTCTAAGACATAAGAGCAAGCTTTGTTTATAATTCATTTCTTGCAGTCATTGCAACACCAAGCTGCTCTGAAAAATGCTGGGAATGGTGCTCAGTTACTTACCCTTGGAATTCATTAGTGTATTATACACACACACACACACACACACACACACACACACACACACACACACACACACACACACACACACACACACACACACACACACACACACACACACACATATATATATATATATATATATATATATATATATATATATATATATATATATATATATATATATTTAAGCTTATTTTTAAGCTCGACATTATACCTTATCTAACTGCATGCACACTTTGCTTTTTTGAATGCTTCAAACAATTATGTAGAGTATGAGCCAGTCTTTTTCAGTTGATGATGACATTAATATGATTACTTTCAACAGACAAAGGTAATTACAATACCCCTACATGATGGCTTGCGGCTTTATATCTATCTATCAAGCTATCTACTGAGCAAAGCATAATAAAGTGAGCATTTATAAATCAAACATTACGGGCGGATCAAAGTTATGTAAAGTGACTGTAAATAACGAAAACAACGAAGAGACTGAACCAGTTTGAACCAGTTCATAGCAGACATAACAGATATTATAAGTTGCACAGCGTAATATAACAAACGTTTTCAGAATCCAAATGTATAACAGTTTTCCACATGGGAACACCAGTTTTACCAAGCACAATTCCTTTCTCCCCTCGGAATACCTGGAGAAAACCACTTACAACATAAATATCTTGATTCGGAAATAAAAAGCCCATAAATATAGTCCTTCAAACTGGATCGTCCTCACATTGGTCACCGATTATATCAGCTCTACAGCCTAATCTGAAAGCATTCTATTTACTTTATGTGGTCGAGAGACAGACAGACGGACAGAGATAGAGAGAGAGAGAGAGAGACAGAGAGACAGAAACAGAGACAGAGAAAGAGAAAGAGAGGGGGAGGGGGAGAGAGAGAGAGAGAGAGAGAGAGAGAGAGAGAGAGAGAGAGAGAGAGTGAGAGCGAGAGAGAGAAGACAGACCGACAGGCAGGCAGACAGACAAAGAGGTAGACGGGCAGAGAGAGAAATAAACACAGAGAGAGAGAGAGAGAGAGAGAGAGAGAGAGAGAGAGACAGACAGACAGACAGACAGACAGACAGACAGATAGACCGTAGGCCTTGGGAAGAAATATATGCCAGCATTAACAGCACCAGAACCACCCGTCACGATTCCAGTGCACGGCATGCAGCCATAGACCACAACACGCTTGACTCGCCAGCAGAGCAGTGCCCTCTCTGGTGGGCTGCTGCCAGCCTCACCGCGACTGGTGGACCGCTGCCAGCCTCACCACGACTGATGGACTGCTGCCTGCCTCATCGCGACTGATGGACTGCTGCCTGCCTCACCACGACTGATGGACTGCTGCCTGCCTCATCGCGACTGATGGACTGCTGCCTGCCTCACCACGACTGATGGACTGCTGCCTGCCTCATCGCGACTGGTGGACTGCTGCCTGCCTCATCACGACTGATGGACTGCTGCCTGCCTCATCACGACTGATGGACTACTGCCTGCCTCACCACGACTAGTGGA
>JADBJO010001130.1:143403-155903 GCA_016801955.1 Conus betulinus
GCGCCAAAGCTGCTGATGCCTAAATTAGAGTCATCGCTGGCAGGCTTCTTTCCTTCACTTTGTATCAAGAGTTACCAAAAGGCAAGTGATAAAACAAAAGTGCTGCGTAAAGTTCTTCCATGGTATTTTTCCTTTAAAGAGAGCAAGCAGTCGATTCTTGTCTGGAATCAAGTTCCACTTTTTTTTTTTTTTTTTCCTTTTCCTTCCTACTTTGTAGGTCAGGTTTTAATTTGTACACTTCATCACCAAAGAGTAATTCATAATGCCGACTTTTTTTTTTGCTGACCATTTTTTTTTTTCTGTGTCATCTCAGTGGCACTGCACTCACGCCGCTCATTCCAATTCCCCTCGTCCACAGCCACAGCCTGGCCCAACCCGCCACAGCCTCGACATCGGCAATCCACAGGAGCAGTCAATATCAAATCGTCGTGAGGCAACCCACCAGAGGAGACACTGCACTGCTACCGAGTCACTTCAGTGATGTTCAATAATGCCTGTTCGGATCCAACATACGCAGGACGCCACCTACTAAGCCCCGTATTGACGACAAGAATTGCTTAGCTTTGGTGTCCGCTCGGGTGAGCTCTCCATCTGGAGGGTGTCACCTCACAGCGACGACTTTGTTGTCGAGTCTCTCGTTCTCAGCCGTTATCCGACACAATAACAAGGTTATCCAGAGACAATGAGGTCAGCTAGTTTAAGCCAGAGACAATGAGGTCAGCTAGTTAAGCCAGAGACAATAAGGTCAGCTAGTTAGTGTCACTGCTGGCTTGGACCCTGGCTGGCTGTCCACGGTCTTCTTGATGTGGGGGATGTCCCATTTCAATCATCGTGCCCAGCGACGATGAAGTCTTTCAACGACAGTCACCGCTGGTTTGGCCCTAGATTGTCTCGCCTCAATCGTCTTGATGCAAGGGTTCAATAGTCCTGTCAGTAACCATGATGACGATGATGTCAGTCGAAGATAACCAGTGCTGGCTTCATATCAGGACCCGAATGTATTCGTTTGTCTCCACAGTATTTATTGAACCAAATCAGTTCAGTTCAGGTCATGTCCGTCCTCTTTACTCCATGGTATCAGCAGTCTTGTACACAACCATGGTGTCTTGCCCGGTCTCTCTCACGTCTTCCTCATCCCTTTACATAAAACCCGAGCCTCCTTCCTGTGCATACACCCTGTTCCCTTGAAGTATCTCTCTCTCTCTCTCTCTCTCTCTCTCTCTCTCTCTCTCTCTCTCTCTCTCTCTCTCTCTGGGAAATAATTTGAGAGATAAATCGTCGTGATCGTGATCGTGATCGTGATCGTGATCGTCTCTCTCTCTCTCTCTCTCTCTCTCTCTCTGAGAGATATTTAAGAGATGGATTATCGTTATCGTTATCGTTTATCTCCTCTCTCTCATCTCTCTCTCCTCTCTGTCTCTCTGCCCCTCTCTCTCTCTCTTCCATTCTCTTTCTCGCTCTCTCTGGCTCGCTCACTTGGTCTCTGTTTCGCTTTTTTTCTCACCAAGCCTTTTTCACCCACAGCTGAAACTGTTCTCAAAGTCTCAGTCTCGCACTACCTTCATGCATATTTATTCATAATTGACATTTCAGCATGCAACCCTTCTCTACAACTCTTCAAATTGGACAGCCCCCAAATCAAGGTTAGTCCTGCGAGTGCCACACCTTTCCTATAACTAACAACACTCGATAACTTCAGCTGGCCCCCGTCACCTATGTCTGATCTGTCAGCTTCCCATGATTAACAAGCTGTCTGCAGTGGTGGGAGTGGGCATCCGTGAGGTCTGGTCCTTTCCCTGGGAGCTAAGTGGAGAACTGGGTAACTCATCTAATTCCGTGACAGATTTGCATCGTTTGAACAAAAAAAGTTACCTCCCTTGCTTAGAATTTTCAAGGAAAAAGTTCTTTAACAGTTGTAGTAAACACCATTTCCACTCTGAGGGCTTGACTGATTCCTGATGATTTCGAAATGAATATGTTGTCCTTTTCTTTCGGAAATATCTGAGTGAGTCCATCCCTTAAAGAACGGGAAAACAAAACCAGAAAAGCATGGTTATCGAAACAAAGTTTGAGAAAGAATAAAATCAGTGTGGGTAAAGAAAGAAGTGTAGAGAAAAGGAACAAAGAAATAAGGCAGGCACACGAGAATGAGACATCACCAACAACACTAAAGCAAGCAAGCACACACACACACACACACACACACACACACACACACACACACACACACACACACACACGCACGCACGCACGCACGCACGCACGCACGCACGCACGCATACACAAACACACACACACACACACACACACACCTGTCTAAGATCGCTGTTGGTGGATAGACGTTTAAATTAAAGAAGAACGAACACACACACACACACACACACACACACACACACACACACACACACACACACACACACACTCGGAACGAAGGGGAAGAAAAGAAAGAGGAGCAAGAAGAAGATCTTGAACAGTGATGACTGGGGCAGAGAGCTCTTAGCCAGACTCAGCAGGATCGTTTCCTGGCTCTTAGTCCCATGAGGACCTTGTGGAGAGTTAGTTATCCGCAGGTTTCTATTGGCATGTCACATTGTGTCTAGGTCCCACCACACCTTCCTCCTCTTTTTCACTGCACCCCCTGCCCACTCCACACCCCCCCCCCCCCCCCCCCCCCCCCCCCCCCCCACGCACAAACTTCACCCCCTCCGACCCTTTCTCTACCTCAAGCCGCAATCCACATACACCAGGAAATTGCATTGGAAGGAAAGAAACATCTGGTTTTAAAGGAAATTTGATGTCCCCTCGGAGGCAATCGAGAGAAAATCTAGTTCTGTCTTCTTATAAGATGCACCTATTCTTTCCCTCCGCTTTTCTTCGGTTTGAAACATTGTACAGCTTTTTGGATAGAAGAACGGATGAAATTGCTTCCCTCTGCTGTGTGTTGTACCCCGTGGAAAAGGTATACAATCTGTGCTTGGGATTTGGTGCCGGGGCACAGAGAAGTAAACGGAAACCGCTGCTGTTTTTGTAATGCCACACAGATTGTCGTTTGTGGTGTGGAGTTCTTGTTTTTTATTCACGTAAATGATAATTGAGTAAAGTTTATGGGGTTCGCTTTTTGTTGGATCCTGCATTTGAACAAATTGAGAACATTCATTCTGTTTTATTTTGTCTTGAATCAGAGGGACATAAAAAGGTTGGGTGGGTAGAAAGATAAGAAGGTGAGGTCTGTTATTCTTCTGTGTAGTTTCCAATCATATGACCTGAGAATTCGATCAAAGTTTGTTTCTATGCGGCCAATTTTCTATGATCCTTTAGAACGTTCTTCAGTTCTATGAACTTCTTAAAATGTTTTCAATATTTAGGTGGCCATATTGAAGGACAAAGAATTTTCAGCACTCAAACGTCTTCCCATCTCTCCTCCCTCTGCCCAGTCTCCCCTTCTCTCACCGTTCGGTTGAGTGGTTGTTGTTTATAAAAATAATCAACTAAGGAGGGCTCCGTTTCTTTCATGTATCTAAGTACGGTATGTAGGTTTGTTTGCCGACACACTTGCATTAAAAC
This sequence comes from Conus betulinus, assembly GCA_016801955.1. NCBI lineage: Eukaryota > Metazoa > Mollusca > Gastropoda > Neogastropoda > Conidae > Conus > Conus betulinus. The sequence goes on from JADBJO010001130.1 coordinate 146,968, forward strand.
ATCAGAGGAACTGTCCAGTTCACGGACTAAATCACCAGAATGACGCTGGGTTTCTGTATTTGTTCTGGGTTCATCAACAAACGAGGGTGTGTCTCTTTTCCTCTGAATAATGCTTCCCAAATGCAAGAGACCGATCAGACAGATCTAATGCTCCTACTGCTAGTTGGGGATTTTATGCATTGTTGGCTTCTAGGAGACGTCAGAGAAGACATATGTATGTATGTATGTATGTATGTATATATATATATATATATATATATATATATATATATATATATATATATATATATATATATATATATATATATACTTTTTTTTCAATTATCATTTACACCAATGTAAAATGTGTAGCTGTTTTTTGTTTTGTTTTGTTTTTTGTTTTTTGTTTGTTTGTTGTTTTGTTTGTTTTTTTTTGCTTTGTTTTGTTTTTTTTTTTTGTTCTTTTCACAGAAATATATCCAAAATTAACGTTCACATCTTTTTAACGCGTGTTTTGTCTATTTCATTCCAGTTGACTGTTTAATGTATAAATTTATTAATTTTCTGTCTGTCTGTCTGTCTCTCTCTCTCTCTCTCTTTCTCTCTCCCTCCCCCCCCCCCCCCCTCTCTCTCTCTCTCTCTCTCTCTCTCTCTCTCTCTCTGACTGTCCGTCTGTCTCTTTGTCTGTCTGCCTGTCTCTCTGTCTATCTGCTTGTCTGCTGTTTGTCTGTCTTCTCTCTCCCTCACCCTATCTCTCTCTCGATCTCTCTGTGCCTCTTTCTCTCTCCTCCCTCTCTTTCTATTTCTCTGACACTCTGTCTCTGTCTCTCTCTCTCTCTCTCTCTTTCTCTCTCTCTTCTCTCTCTCTCTCCCTCCCCCCTCTCTCTCTCTCTCTCTCTCTCTCTCTCTCTCTCTCTCGGACCCATAAAGCATATAGAATGCTTTCAGATTACACTGTAGAGCTGACAAAATCTGGGTGACCAGTGTGAGAACGATTCTGTTTGGAGGTCTATATTCTGGGCTTTTTATTTCCGAATCAAGATTTTGTATAATGTAAATAGTTTTTCTCCAAGGGGGGGGGGGGGGGGGGGAGGAATTGTGCTTGGTAAAATTGGTGTTCCCATTTGGAAAACGTTTATACATTGGGATTCTAAAATCGTTTGTTATATTACGCGGTGTAACTTATAATGCCTGTTATGTCAGCTATGAACTGGTTAAAACGTGTGTATCTGATCAGTCGCTTCGTTGTTTTCCTTATGCACAATCACTTGACATAAATGACCCGTAAAATTTAGATTGTGAAAATGCTCATGTTATTATGTATTGCTCAGTATAGATAGATTGATAGATAGATACGTAGATAAACATAAGACAGCAAGCCATCCTGTGAGGGTATTGCATTAGCCTGTTAATGTCATCATCAACTGAAAAGTACTGGATTTGCTTTGTCTTTCTATCTGTCTGTCTGTCAACCTGTGCCCTTAACCTCTCTCTCTCTCTCTCTCTCTCTCTCTCTCTCTCTCTCTCTCTCTCTCTCTCTCTCTCTCTCTCTCTCTCACTCTCGCTCGCTCGCTCGCTTTCTCTCTCTCTGTATCTCACCCTTGTGAGAGTGAATGTACTTTTTCGTCCTTTTCTTTTTGTTTATCCCTCAGTGGCGTTTTGTTTCATTATCTATCTTTCTTCTTCATCATCACGTCACTTCCTATGTAATCTAACTGCGTTAAACAAAGTGTAAAGTAACAACACTTTGATATGTGATGCTTTTCAGTCAGTTCCATACTGAAGTTTAACCTAAAACATTTAAGGTAAAGTGCATAGCTAAGAGAACAACATATACATATAAAATATGACAAGAAGCCGTTCTTGGAATGCAAGTCTTGTGTTGTGTTTAGATTAATAATTACATTTCAAAGCCGTTTACTGATCAATGGTATTGTTAGATAGTTGTGTGATGTCACGGACTTGATATTGCTATCGTTGTTTCTACTTACCCATCAAAACAATACCCTGATCTATTCAATTTCAATTACAATCTCCCGTTATTATTTCTTTAGACAATTTACCTAACACTTTGCCTAAACTTTATACCTTTTCTATCCCCTCCCTGTCTCTAAGGAAATAAATCAATGAAGAATCAATCAATCCGTTTTACCATTCGTAGTATTGTTTCTGTAATGAGTGCACCATAGGCAATTCTATGGGATCAGAAATCAACCCCTGGAGCTGATTTTCTGAAATTGACTGAGATTTTTTTTTTTTTTTTTTTTGAGGATCCAATATAGACGCCTTTCCTCTATTCAATGCCCAGATTCCACCACTGATCTTCACGAAATGAGAAGCTGTGAACTCTCACTTCATCTCTGAGGGCTTCTTTTGGGGATTAGAATTTCTTTCCCCCCTTGAGTGGCTGCTAATACCTTACCAGTTCCTGCCGTGATTAGAGGTGATCTGGGTGATAAGATAACGTGAACGTCACTTCCTGCTGATTTTGTCAGGCCCCTTATCCCCCTTGGCAGTCTGTAGCCTTCGGTTGCCCTGCGTCGGTGTCGTCAGGTCAAGAGGTCAAAGCGTAGTCCTGGTTCTCTGGGGGAATCAGTTTTGGTGCTGAGATGAGAGAATGTGAACGATTCGGGAACATCTTTGGACTTGGCTATGGGCATTCGCATCGCATGGTTTAACTCATGGGGGAGGAGGGGGGGGAGGGGAGAGACAGAGGGGAGGGAGAGACAGAGAGAGAGGGGAGAGAGACAGAGAGAGAGAGAGAGAGAGAAAGAGAGAGAGAGAGAGAGAGAGAGAGAGAGAGAGAGAGAGAGAGAGAGAGAGAGAGAGAAATCTTAAAGGAACTGTTTACAAGTGAAATTTGCAGTTTTAAAAGAGCTCTCAACCAAAGAAAGGATCTACATTTTGCGAGCTGTTAATCTATATGTCAGTTCTGAAAGCCAGCACGAAAAAGAAAACACATCTAGGATGGTTTGATGTTGGACAGAGTTAGTGTGTACTTTGCATTCTGATCAAAGACGGGCAATTGTGTGTGTGTGTGTGTGTGTGTGTGTGTGTGTGTGTGTGTGTGTGTGTGTGTGTGTGTGTGTGTGTGTGTGCGCGCGCGTGCGTGTGCGTGCGTGCGTGCGTGTGTGTGTGTGTGTGTGTGTGTGTGTGTGTGTGTGTGTGTGTTTTTCTGGTGATCAGTAACGTCTCTTCTGTCTTAATTTCCTTGTGTTTTAAATCCCAGCTGTATTTTACCTAAGCGTCCCCTTTCCCTCATTTTTGGCCCACTCTTTTCACGCTTTTATTTCCCTGGAGAAAAAAAAAAAAAACATGTTTTGATGGTTAACAAATTTTCACACATTCGGGGAAGTGATGCACTTTCAGTGGAAAATCAAACATGATTACACTGCGTAATTTTTCTCACATCCTTATTTGATATTGATACATATGTGTATGCTTCGCTTGTTTGTCAGATCATTTAAAAACAACACATTTCTTTCTCTTTTCTAAACAACCCTCCACCACCCACCCCCCCCCCCCCAATTCTACGTCTATTTTTAGTCTCACTTGCATTTTGGCTTCACTAAAGACAAGTCGAAGAAGACGACGATTTTCTAAATCACTGGTTACATTTTTTTTTCAATTGATGCTTTCCTATCAATGACACATATATAACGTATGGATTGATCGACTGGAAGACCATACGTTGCTGGAAGGAAATTCCTTCAGAAAACTGAGGAAATAAAATCCTTCAAAGCCACTCTCTGTCTCCACCCCACCCCCCTTCTATCCATCCCCACCCAACTTTACCGTCCACTTTCCTCACATCCCTCAGAAGCATGAGTTCTATGATGCGTGAAACAGCGAATCCAGTTACGCCAGCAAAGTGTTCTGGTGATCAGTGTGCCTGGCGGCTGGGACATACCATAAAAACCATTAGACATCCGTCTGTGACCTTGAGTTATCCAGACTCCACACTGTCCATCTGTCACTATCTCTGTGTCTGTGTCTGTGTCTGTCTGTCTGTCTGTCCGTCGTCTGTCTGTCTCTCTCTCTCTCTCTCTCTCTCTCTCTCTCTCTCTCTCTCTCTCTCTCGTTTACTCGCTCGCTCGCTGTTTGCATTAACATGTATTTCTCTTGCTTTTCCCAACCCTCTATCACGATTTACCCCCCTCCCCCTACCCGTTTTTTCTTCCCTACTCTATCCTCCTTTATTTTGCCCCTTCGTTTTCATGTTTCTGATTAAAGATCTTCCCTTTTCTCAACTCTACAAAGTTTTACTAGCTACCAATAACAACGGCATTCGCTACAATATTCCGAAATGTAAAGTTTTATTGTTATAACTCCAAGTCTATGTTGTACCTCCGCCTCTAAAATGAAGAAGATGAGAGGGGGGAAAAGTCAATGTGTACCCCATCATTTGCTGAGAAGGCAGTTTCAGTCTTGCAGACGGAGAATACTTGAAAAAAAAAGAAAGAAAATTGGAAAGAGAATGATAGGAGGCAGAGGAGGATAGAGTGGAGAGAAAAGAGTCATTGTGTGCACAAAGATAAGCATCCTAGACCCCTGAAGGAGAAAATTGATGAAATAAATGGAAATGAAATGGAGAAGATGGAAGGAGACAGAGAAGGAGGAGGAGGCTGAGGAGGGAGAAGAAAAAATACGGTGGGAGCAGGGAAGGAAAGAAAACGGAGGAATAATAGGATGAAGACCACCCGGGCATGCATCTGAACCACAAACACTAATTACACTCGTGATGGCAACCAGAAACCAGACTGCACACAGATCGTCATTCCAGGAAAAAGAAAAATGACCGAAAGTTCGTCAGTAGTCCTCTTCATCTTGCAGATTTCTAGGACTAGAAGGTAGGTCACAGGGAGACAAATGACAGACTGCCGGTGATACCCTATAATGATGGAGATGAGGCATCGTTGGGGGTCGTAATGTACATTTTCGTTCTGTCTCCACCTCCCTTCTCTGTCCCATACTTCCATCACATGCTGGGGAGAATCATGTATGTATGCACGTATGTATGTATATGTATATATGCATGGGTGTTTTATGACTTCTTGTTCTTTTGCTTGAGTCTCTCTCTCTCTCTCTCTCTCTCTCTCTCTCTCTCTTTCTCTATCTGTCTGTCTCTCTGTCTGTCCCTGTCTATACCTGGCTGTCTGTCTCTTCGTCTGACCTATGTCTTTTCTCTTTGTCTGTCTTTCTATCTCTCTGTCCCTTTGTCTCTTTCTCTCTCTCTCTCTCTCTTCTCTCTCTCTCTCTCTCTCTCTCTCTTCTCCTCTCTCTCTCTCTCACTCTCTCTCTCTCTCTCTCTCTCTCCTTCTCCTTCTCTCTCTCTCTCAAGGAAAAACTATAATGGTGTGTCTGTTGCAAATAAGCAAGGTAACGAGGTCTTGTCACAGCTCTTACTTCGTGCTTTTCGAACGCAAAATCTCCTTCCTAGTGGCTATAGCAACACGTTCTCTACAGTCACATCAGTTACCAGTTGAAAGGAAGTTTACTGAATTTGACAAAATCACACAGCCGGACACAAGGCAAAGGAAAGAGACAAGAGATAAAACAAACTCATGTGTCGATGGCCTTGCCTCTGATACTGCTTCGTTCCAGTTAAAATCTACTTCATCTTCAGGTCATACAAGATTAATTTTGTTTTCAAATGGCAGAGGATCAGGAAAAGATATGGTTTATAGCAAGCGCCATTGTTATATTCAGGGAACATGAATAGTAAAGTGATCTGACTGGTGCATGCAATGATCAGAATTCTCATTGTCATAGTTTGTGCTTAGATTGTCCATGTGCCAAGGGAGAATAGATTACCTGAAATTGGATACATCCCGATCTGTTAGTATTGGTTTACACCAGAGGTCCAATAAATTTTTGCACATTTGGTAACAATGTTCTAAAACGTTCCTAAAAAGACGCGTGAGGATTAAATATTGTGTGATCTTGATGCCGATTTCGTATGGAGCTATAGTCTGTTCCGTTATATAGCCAGTGTTGAAGGGGCCGGCTGACGATAAGTTGAAGGAGGGATGAAGGGTATTGCCGTCAAGGGAATGGCTAAGGGAATGAGCCCTGCAAAGGACGCAGGGATTTATTGACAATGATGATTGAATGTATGGTCAGGAGAAATGGCCTGTATTCACAATGGAATGTTTCAGTTGTGATGATTTATGATGGTGTAGAGACAGGATTATGGCCAGTGATGATCAGGTGACATTGTGTTCAATGCCAGTCGTGGGATCATACATCTTATGGGTGATATAGCTACACACACACACACACACACACACACACACACACACACACACACACAGTCAAACGACCATGAAAAACAACCAAAGACAATAGCAGATCGCACAAAAGCAACACTCACCAGATGCCATGGCAAAGTGGTCAGTATCGGTGACTCCTGAATGGGAGGTCATGGGTTTGATTCCCATTATAGACATGTGGGAGTTTTCTTCCCCAACCGGCCCCTACCCAGAGATGAGCTTGCTTAGGGCTCATTTGATAAGATGGGATACACAGTCGAGTGCTATCCACTAAATGGATGCGTCTCTAAGAGTGTAAGTAACATTTCCTGACCAACGCTGCAGGTGTTTGTATCTCTTGGGCCTGGTTGAAGCTGGGATATGTTATAAAAGTAAGCTTAGAGTACAGCCCTGTCATGCAGTCTCAGACTAGAATGGAATTCCATAGCATAACATTAATCATCCTCATTCTCATTGATGGGCAGTAAAACAAAAAAAATTCTCAAATTTTGTAGCCCTTTATGCCCTGCTGTCATGGTGACCTATGTTTCGATATCCTCTCCACGTCAATGGCCTTGATTTTCATTCCGTCAGGGTCACTGGTATTAGCAATTTCATGGTGGCTGTTGTTGGACTGATGTGGTAGCACCCTCCAGAGACGGAGAGCTCACTCACACCAGCTCCACGCAATTATTGTCATCAGTAGGAAGCTTTGCAGATTGTGTTCTGCATATTCTGGATTAGAAGGCCACAAAACGTCACCGAAGTGACATGGCAGTGGTGCAGGGTCTCCTCCGGTGGGTTACCTCTTGATGACTTTACATTGACTGTTCCCTGTGGATTGCTAGTGCCGCAGCTGCAAACAAGACTGGCTGGATTGTGGCTGTGGGTGGGGGGGGGGGGGGGGGCGGGGGGGGCTTGTAATGAGCGGTGTGGGTTCAATACCACTGGGATGGCACAGAAGATGGGGCAGAAAAAAAAAAACAATAGCATCACATCACACACTATGCTCTCTCTCTCTCTCTCTCTCTCTCTCTCTCTCTCTCTCTCTCTCTCTCTCTCTCTCTCTCTCTCACACACACACACACACACACACACACACACACACACACACACACACACACACACACACACACACACACACATGCGCGCGTGCACACACACACACACACACACACACACACACACACACACACACACACACTGAGAGAGAGAGAGAGAGAGAGAGAGAGAGAGAGAGAGAGAGAGAGAGAGAGAGAGAGAGAGAGAGAGAGGAGAGAGATTGCAAAGAGATTGAAAAGAGGCTAGACACGGAAGAAGGGGGGAAAAATGTCATTGCGCACATAGAGAAACACCTTAGACCTCTGGGGAAAAGCAACATGAAATAAAAGGAAATGAAAAGAGAAAAGATGGAAGAGGAAAACGAAGGATGCTGAGGAAGGATTCGAGGAGCGAAAACAGAGGGGAAGGAGGGAAGGGGAGGTAAAGGAAAGTAAATGTGGGTAGAGAGGGGGGAGGGGGGGGGGCTGGAAAAAGACCATCTGGTCCCAATCACAAAACACTAATTGCAGTTAAGGTTACAGCAACAAGGGGACGGACTGCACACAGATCATCATTCCAGGAAAAAAAAATGATGACCGGAAGTTTGTCATCAGTCCTCGTCATCTTGCAGATTTCTAAGACCAGAAGGTAGGTCACAAGGAGACAATTCACAGTGATACCCAGTCATGATGGAGATGAAGGTAGGTCACAAGGAGACACGTGACAGTAATACCCAGTGATGATGGAGATGAAGGTAGGTCACAAGGAGACAAATGACAGTGATACCCAGTGATGATGGAGATGAAGGTAGGTCACAGGGAGACAAATGACAGTGATACCCTGTGATGATGGAGATGAAGTTAGGTCATGGGGAGACAAATGACAGTGATATCCTGTGGTGATGGAGATGAATATAGGTCATGGGGAGACAAATGACAGTGATATCCTGTGGTGATGGGGAGATGAATATAGGTCATGGGGAGACAAATGACAGTGATATCCTGTGATGATGGAGATGAATATAGGTCATGGGGAGACAAATGACAGTGATATCCTGTGGTGATGGAGATGAATATATAGGTCATGGGGAGACAAATGACAGTGATATCCTGTGATGATGGAGATGAATATAGGTCATGGGGAGACAAATGACAGTGATATCCTGTGATGATGGAGATGAATATAGGTCATGGGGAGACAATGACAGTGATATCCTGTGATGATGGAGATGAAGGTAGGTAATGGGGAGACAAATGACAGTGATATCTTGTGGTGATGGAGATGAAGGTAGGTCACAGGGAGACAAATAACAGTGATATCCTGTGATGATGGAGATGAAGGTAGGTCACAGGGAGACAAATGACAGTGATACCCTTTGATGATGGAGATGAAGGTAGGTCATGGGGAGACAAATGACAGTGATATCCTGTGATGATGGAGATGAGGCATTGTTGGGAGTCGTAATGTACATTTTTTGTTCCCCCTCCCCCTCTTTTCTTTTTCCCGTCCTCCATCATCCTGCGGGAGAATCATTGATTACATTATTTTTGGTAAACAATGTTGTGACAAATTCCTAAAACGACGCCTTAGGGTAAAATGTTTGTGTGATTTGGACGGCGGCGACGCAAGGAGCTATAGTCTCTTCCCTTTTGCAGCCAGTGCCCA